>CM062815.1:417090061-417373116 GCA_031772625.1 Pinus tabuliformis
GGGTTTCCACCCCCTACTACAGGATTACTAGTCATAGGAAAACTTCCCTCGACGGAACATTATATGAAGGGGAGAGCCCCTTCTAAGGATTCCAAGCACAAGCCAAATGAGGAAATACCTTTGAAGTACCAGCAGTAGGGAAGGGCATACTCCCCTACTGACCAAATAAATGGGAAATATTCCCAAACCCAAAACTACTAATAGAAGGATATGCCAAGCCCTAGTTCCCATGAAAAGGATTAATGCTTTTAGTGTGACCAGAGAAATGAATTGATCCTAAATTCAATGATGGATTGGAAGGAGGAAAATGTCCACTTCCAAATTAGAAACCTTGTAAAGGTACCGAACTAGTAGCCATCGAATTCATAGATTTGGAAGCAACAGAGGGTAAAGTTGAAGAAACTGAGGGAATCCCACTAGATGGCATTCTGAAAGGATAAGCTCCAGTGAAAGGAACAGATGGTTGTGTGCCCCCACTCGAAATCGGCATGGAGGTAGAGCCAACAGTTATTTTACTAGGTGTAACAATAGATATAGGAATAGTACCTCCTACTACAACTAAAGAAGGAGTATGTACATCAGTCGTATCAACAACACCACTAAGATTGGCCATTGAGAAGAAAGAAGGAGAGTGAACAGGGCTAGCCATCCTATGAGTCGAAGTACCCACGTATGATACAATGTAAGGAAGATGAGACGAAAGAGGTTCCATAGGCTTCGCAAGAGGCTCCAAACCGTCTTCAATTTCTACTTCGTCTTCTGATTGGAAGAGTACTCTAGCAAGCACTGAGTGTTTCTGTCCAGATTATGGACTAGATTAGGTTCACCTTGTGAAATAAGAGCCCTAAGAGAAGGATATGTCTCCATTGCATTAGCTAACATTAGTTCAAAAGAATGAGAAGAACTACTCCTATGCCTTCTAAGTGAAGTCTTGACACTCACAGGTGAAATCCCATGAAGCCTTCTAGACCGATGAACTGGTCAGTCAACCACTTTAATATATAAAGAAAAATTAAAGACTCAAATCACTTATGGTAAGCTAGGAGCACAGATCACTCACCATAAATATCCTAAAGATACAACCAAGCAAACAACTTCCAGGTATTTCCACTTCGGGTGATTAGGACCTGACACCAAAATACAAGAAAGCGAAGATAAGGATCACCCAAAGGTAGTTTGGGTTGATGAGGGCCCATGGCTACCAACGAAGATATCAAAAGAAGTTACGCTAACCTCCAGACAATAGCCTTTGTCGATGCACATTAGGGGAATTTTGAGGTCTAAAATGGGCCTCCTAACGAAAATAAAATAATAGTGGAAATAATAAAATAAGATTAGATTACATCATCAAATTTTAGAGGGAAAAAAAAAAAAAACTACTTTTTCAGCTCGTATATTCAACTTCTCTCCCTATGGGTTTACTCAAATTTCAAGCGGGAACGCTTGTTGGATGCATAATTTGATTCCTCATCCAAGGAGTACCCATGTTGCATACTTTCGATGGACCCTGCTACATGAAAAATGAGAAATACATTAAAAAAGTGATTGCAATCACATTTTTTCATATATTTCTGGTTTTTCGTGTACAAGGGTCCATCAAAAGTATGAAACATGGGTACTCCTTGTATCAGGAATTAAATTTTGAATCCAATGAGTACTCTCACTCGAAATTTGAGTAAAACCTTAGGGAGATAAGTTCAAAATACAAGTTGAAAAAGTAGTTTTATTATTTTATTCTTTTTTAATATTTTTACTTTTTTACCCCGAAAATGGTGAATCATCCCCCATGGTTGACATCATCATCTCAAATCCTATTAGTTCTTATAAAGTTTATTTTGGCTGTACATTTTTCTTTGGAGACCCATTTTAGACCTCAAAATTCCCTTAATGAGTACCCAAGCTTCGAAGGGCACCCTCCAAAATATTTTGAAAGTGATGCGACATCTACCTCAACTACCATGGGCATTCCCCCTCGTAGTCACCTATGTGGTCCCTAGGAAAGGAAACTAAGGTCACCAACTCATGGTCAAAATATAGGTGGAAAAGTCATGGGCACACGATCCAATAAGTAGGAGAGGGGGTGTCTCTCTTTCCTTATCTTCACACATCCTCGTGCTTAACTCCTGTGTTAGAGGAGCTTTCCCGGACAACTTAATGATACTAGATTTCCACTCTTTAATAAACTTATATACTTTCATTTTAAGTGGCCTTGGAGAGTTTAATATCCACACACATATTCCAAGGCCATAAATTCCCTAGACTAGTTGATGTTGCTATGACAAAAATTAAAAGTCTAGTTCATTTTAATTTTAAGCGCTTATTTTAGTTGGTTTTTATTTAAGACAAGGGAAGCGGAAGCGCAACTAATAATGTTATAATGCAAAAGAAATAAATAGAAAACCTAGGCTACATGCAAATGTAACACTTCTTTTTCTTCAATGAAATTGATTTCTACACGGGTTCTACGAGAATGCTAAGAAATCAAACTCATTTTCTTTTTCTTTTAAGAACTCACACATTAAACAACTAACAAAAAAGACTAAATGATGTCTAAAATGCATCTACCCTAATGCACACTAGAATGAAAATGCAAGATTCAAAGAAAAGCTCAAAAGAAAACAAATGTGATCCCAAAAGTAAAAGCCAATTCATCAAGCAAAGAGAAGAAAATCTCCAAAGAAAAAAACTCAAAGAAAAAATATTCTTAGCCTTAAAATAAGAATTCACACATTCGCCAAAAAAATCAAAAGACAAAAAGCAAAAGAAAAGAAATACAAAGCAAATTTTTTTTTTTCCTTTTAAATATTTTAAAATACCAAAAAGTTCAGAAAGGGAAAACAAGTATCTATTTCAAGACCAACAACATGAAAAAGACCCAAATCCCATTTGTCACCAATTATCACAAGGATAAAAGACTAGCACAGAATAAGAGACTTAATGACCTTAAATAATTTGATCATAAAGATACAAAAGATTTTGGAAATGAGAAAGACTTCAAAGGACTGAAATCTCTCATTCATCCAAGAATTTCAAACACCTTTCACAAACAAGCAAGGAAAAGAAAAAATAATCCAACTTCAAGGTTGCAACAAAAGAAATTAAAAGAATGGGTTTTAAACAAGTTTAATAACAACTAGACTTGTTCCAAAAGCATAGAATAGCTAGAGACTTCATAAAGAAAATTTGGAACCCAACTTCAAACACAAAACACTTCAAAAACTACAAACCCTAGGCTGACATATACTTTTCACAAACAATATGAAGAACACCGCCAACAATGGACAAAAAGATAATTCCAGTCTTCATTCATATCAGAAAATCATACACAAACTTGGTCAAACCCCGAACAAAAGCCAAAAATGAAAAATTTCAACTTTTCAGATATGTACGTGACTTTTTAACTATAGAACCGCATATATATGTGTCTTGTGTCTGAAGAAAGACACATATATGCTTGTTTCTTTGGAAGAAACCACGTATATATGCTACTATCTAAAACAACAAAAAAACACGTATAAATGGAAAACTAAGGAAAAGTAAAAAAGGCAGCCTAGATCGAAGAGATCAGGTTGAATAACTAGATTACTTAAGAGTCAAGAATGTGGGAAAAGTAAAGAAACAACAAACTGAACCCAGATCAAAGAACAACAACCCTTCTAGGAAATACTTGATAGTATTCCCCATTGGAGTCACCAATTCTATTGGCGGGAAAAATTCCCTAAGGAAAGGGTTGAAAGCCTCAATAGAGCAGAACAAGTTAATCAACAAAGCGCAGTAAAAAAAAGCATTCCAAGCATATGAATTACAAAAAATGCATTTGGAAACACACCCGGAGGTCCTACATTTGGTTATGTTCCTGTAGGGTCCAAACCCTCTGCTTCTTCCAGAACAAGCAAACTTGCAAGTTAATTCATAGAAGCATATACATAATATATAGTTTAATTTGCATACATAAAATATATGTTAGATAATCATATATAAGCATATAAACTATTATTCATGAGACCATAACATATTAGGAACAAGAGATGAGCTTCTTTATTGATTAACAACAATAGGTACAGGAAAGGTACAACCTGATCCAGGCCAAAGGCACTAACGAAGCTTTACTCTAGATCCGTCCAGCCCAAGCCATGAAGACAACCTCTGTAATAAGCACAAGGATATGCTATAATGATGATGAACATCTCTGCAAAGGAAACGAGGGTTTCCTAGAGACTGGGAGTGCAGGAGGAAAGGGAAAGAAAAACTTCATCTCAGAGAAAAATGGGTATAATGTCGATATCATTTCTCTTGTATGAATTAGGCCTACCCAAGGGGTGTATATATACCACCTAAAATTGGTTAATTCAGTTGTGCCACGGGCTCCTGTAGGTGGGATCTTTGTAAAACCCTTAAAACCAGACCGAAAAATAACATTTCTGTAACACCCCCTCCTCCCAAGTCCGCCAAAGCAACCAACCAGCTGAGGTAAACATGGACAAGAGAGGTTACTATAAGGGATTCAACTTCCCTGGTGACCTTAAGGAAATGGAACCAATGTAACATATTAAACAAACCCATCCACATTAGGAACAACACCCTCAAGAGACATGTTAGCCACTCAAACATCCTGTCCCTGAGTTCAATTGATGATTAAAGTGTTTTAACCCTTGGTCACTCTCATGCTATAGGCATGACGATGTCCAACAACCCAAATTCACTATGGTAAGCCTATGTGACAGCAACTGTGGACTTTTCTCAGCAGACCTGTGCTAGTGACCCCGAGATTTGGGCCACTTTTCTAGCCAAGAATCCCGACCTCTGCCCAGAAATTGCTACAACCTTCAAAATCCATCAAAGACATGATAACAATGTTGATAAATAAAAAATCAATTTTAGGACTAGGCCTGAGCATCCCCAACTGAGACTAACATTCTGTCAAACACTTGGCATCAATGCAACCTACAGGTCTAGGATACAAGACATATCATAAATGACTAAAATAACTTATGAAAAATAATCAGAAGGATCACCTCCTTCTCCATTGAACTATTATATCATAAATTAGGTCTTGCATCCATCCATTTAACAATTATAAGTAAATACATGAAATAACCATAACATGAACCAACTATTTAACCAAGCTTATAACGAGAATAAAACCATACAAATATCAGAGATATGACAACCATTAAATTCACATATAAATCAGTGAAAAATTAATAGAAATTAGCTTTTATTAAACATAGGCAAATCCAAACAGGTTTGAGACTTCCACGTACTACCCAACCATAGACATGGTTGAACCAAATCTCTCTTTTAGCTAGTCACCCTCGTGCCATATTCCAAGCATGAATGTGGGATCTCATAGAGAAACCAATCCAAGAAAACCAAGGGAATATAGAGGTTAAACCACCTCCACCCTCGCCAAACCGGGATCACACCAAAACTGGTGCTCCGATCACAACCGAAATGAACTTGGAATTCCATCCAAAATCCATCACTATCCTTGAGGAATTTTCTGTCTCCTTGTGTCTCAGGCTTTACCGTAATCCAATCCCAGATCACTAGGCCCTAAACCGAGACCAAACTCTTAAGCTTTACCTCAATCCAAACTCGGATCACTAGGCCCAAAACTGAGACTTCTCCCTCAATATTTACTGTGTATCCTGTCAAAACTGGTCAAGGGATTCCTAGCCCTTTGGGAATGAACCTTGAGACCACCTCTACCCTGGATTTTGAAATCCATGTGGCAAACCAAAGCTCAAAACTGAGATAAACATCCCAACATGCCATGGAATTTGGAAAAAGGTAAGGTTAGGATGAGAACCACTCTTATAACCCGGAAAATCCATGCCACCGACAGCAAGAGAGCCATATACCAACATGCAAAGCCATGCATGTCCAAACCAGCTAGGAAATCACACATGAAAAAGGTTACCTACAAGCATTCCTGCTGAAGTTGCTTGATCTTGCTTTCCTTCCTTGATCTTGCTTTCCTTCCTTTCCCTTTGATTTCTTTTCCTTCCTTGATACAAAGCTAGACTGCTCCAAGAAAACTCTAAGTGACCAAGAGTGAGAGAGAGAGAGAATAATGAGAGAGCTCCAAATTTGAACTGGCAAAAGGTTAGCAAAATATTTCCCACTGATCCTCATAATCTTTTTATGAATGAGGCCTCTAATTTCTTCATTTTCCATTATTTTCCTTTAATTTCCTCCTCACATGCAACTTGTGGCCTTTCGCCTTACTTTTCTCTTAATTTCCTTTATTTTCATAAATAAATGTGCCAAAAATGCCTTTTTTTCCTATTAATTCCTTTTCCAAATTCCTTAGCCAAAACACACATCCAGTGATGCCCATTAGGATATCTTTGTCGAACATTCATTTTGGAATAAGTGACCCTTGCTCATGGTCTTATTTTACCTTTATTAACTTTTATTACATGGAATTTTTACCGGGGCTATTACAGAACCCTCCCCCTTGGGGAACACTGTCCTCGATGTTAAACCACACCAAGACCTCAACAAAACCACTGGAAAGCAAACATACTGGCTATGGAGCTTTATAACTTACCTCATTGTAGTATTTACAATGAAAGACCTGCTCAAAGAAAAACATCATGAAAACATGACAATATAACAACCATAATAACATGACACCCATACCGCTTATCGGATCTTTATAACCTAGCTCATGGAAGTATTTACATCCGTATACATATACATACATATACCAGAACATTAGCAAAACATATGCCAAACATATACCAATATCAAACCAAAATAGCTTTGCCTCAACTTGCAAACAATGAAGGATATAGGGCTCGCATCTAATTGTCATCTCCCATGTAGCCTCTTAAGTCCCAAAGTTCTTCCACTGCACTTTAACTTGCTCTATGGCTTCGTTCCTCAGCATGAGATGTTTCCATTGCAATATGCACTGAGGCTCCGGCTGGAACTATCCTTCTTTCTCCACCTGTAATACAGACCAATCAATAACATGATCAACATCCTCTATATACTTCTTAAGAAATGGAATATGGAAAACATCATGGGCTTTCATTGCTGGAGACAATGCAAGTCGACGTGCCACCATTCCAATCCTTAAGGATTTCTAAAGGCCTGCAATATTGTGGTGCCAGCTTGACACATGAACCAATCCTTAAAGAGATTTTCTTGGGCTTGATGCGCAAATACACATGCTCCCCAACCTAAAACTCCTTGAACACCTTGTGATGATCTACATAACTCTTATGTATATCTTGTGCTGATCCGCATAATGCTTTTGTCTATCCTGTGCTGATCCACATAACTCTTCTGTCTATTAGTGATGCCTTTAGATTCTTCTTTATAACCTTCATTTCCTACTCCATGTATTCCAACATGTCTGATCCAATAAGTACCATGTTCACTCCAACTGATGGCAGTGTTACAACTTAGTCCATACAATGTGTCGAAGGACTCATCCTCAATGACTCTTGATAATTATTGTTGTATGCGAACTCAACGAATAGAAGGTACTCCTCCCATTTCTTTTGTTGGTGCATCACGTACATCCTCAAAATATCCTCCAAGATCCTGTTGACCCTCTTTGTCTGTCCATATGTCTGTGGATGATAAGTTGCACTGAAGGCCAACTCTGTACCCAAACTTGCAAATAGCTCCTTCCAAAACTTGGAAGTGAACTTTGCATCCCTGTCCAACAAAATATTCTTTGGAACACCATGCAGTCTAACTATCACTCTAATGAACACCTATGCTACCTCACTATCTAAATATGTAGTATTTAATGGAATGAAATGCTCTACCTTGCTCAACTGGTTAACCACGACCATAATAGAATCATGCTACTTTATTGTCCTCGGAATGCATGTAATGAAATCGATGGAAATTACCTCCCATTTCCATTCTGGAATCACTATAGGATGTAGTAAACCAGTTGGATGCTTACATTCCGCCTTAACTTGTTGACAATCTAAACATATAGCCACAAAATATGCCACCTCCTTCTTCAAATTCGGCTACTAGTATAAATTTTTCACTATCGTCAACATCTTCTGATATCCTAGATGACCCGAGTATGGCTTGGCGTGAAACTCCCTCAAGATAAGCTTCTTGATCTCACTGTAGTTCGGCAAAATAAATCTTGTATCTAAACCTCACCAAATCATCTATCGTGAGACAATAGTCTGCATCCTGATCACATGTACCTATACCTACACCTAAACCTGTACCTATACCTATACCCTATTGTAACCTGTGAATAAGCTCCATGTATTTTTGAACCCATTGTCCTGCTCGCAAGATCCTATCCTGTAACTCTGTCCCATAAGAGCTCATAGCTACTATATGATTTACATGTACCTTCCTGCTAAGAGCATCTGCATCCAAGTTCTTCTTCCCTTTGATGTATATAATATCGAATTTGAACTCACTAAGGGTATCCAACCATCTAGCTTGCTTGGAATTTAGATTTGGCTGATCAAACAAATACCTCAACCCACTGTGATCACTCATCAATGTAAACCTCCTGTCAAGAAGATAGGGCCTCCACATCTTCAATGCATGTATAATCGCTGCTAGCTCAAGATTGTGTGTTGCATAGTTCTTCGTGTGCTTATTTAGTTTCTATGACTCATAGCACACTACCTGTCCTTCTTACATGAGAACTCCTCCAAGTCCTCTCTTGCAAGAATTTGTACACACTACAAACTCCTTGTCTGGATCGACAATCTTTAGCATTGGCGCATGTGTCAACAACTGCTTAAGCTACTCAAAACTAGCCTCACATTCCTTTGTCCATTCGAAATTCTTTCCTTTCAATTGTAATGATGTGATAGGATATGCAATGCGTGAGAAGTTCCTAATGAACCTCCTGAAGTAACCTACCAATCCCATAAATTATCTCACCTCATCCACATTATTAAGAGTTTCCCACTTCATGATGGCCCTTATCTTCTCTGGATCCACTGCTATTCCATCCTTGGAGACAACATACCCCAAATAATGTACCTCAATCAAAAATAAGTTGCACTTGCTAAATTTAGCATAAAATTGATTATCTCTTGGCAATCTCAACACTGCTACTAAATTCTCTGCACATTCTTCCTCATTCTTAGAATATACTAGTATGTCATTAATGAATACAATAAAAAAACTTGTCAGATAAGGATGCAACACACTATTCATCAAACACATAAATGTAGGTGGATAATTAGTGAAACCGAATGGAACAATAACAAACTCATAATGCCCATACCTGGTCCTGAACGCAGTATTTAAGATATCCTCTTCCTTAACGCGTACCTGATGGTATCCCAATCTCAGGTCGATCTTAAAGAACATTGTTTCTCCCTTCAATTGATCAAACAAATCATAAATCCTCAACAACGGGTACTTGTTCTTGATCATTACCTTATTCAGCTGCCTTTAGTCAAGGCACAATATGGGAGTACCATATTTCTTCTTTATGAACAACATTGGTGCACCCCAAGGCGATACACTTGGCCTAATGTATCCATTGTCCAACATTTCTTGAACCTTTAACTCAACCAACTCAGGTGTGCTCATCATGTAAGGTGCTTTTGATGTTGGGGTTGCCCCTCGTACCAACTCAATAGAAAATTCTACCTCCTTGTGAGGTGGAAATTCTATAATGTCCTCAGGAAATACATCCTGAAACTGCTGCAAAATTGTGTATCTGCTTAACACATATGCATCCTCAATCTCCTTACCCTTGCCACTGGAAATGTGTACTACAAAAATCACACAACCTTTTCTGCAACTACACTTAGCCTTCATAGCGATAACCATCCTCACTAATGTAGGCTTCTTCTTCCCCTAAAAAGTCCTCTTTTCCCCACTATCATCCACACACTCAATGGTCTTGTCGAAGCAATCCACTTTTGTTCTGTGAAGGTATAACCAATCCATACCCAAAAGAATACTATATGAATCCAATGGAAGTACATTTAAATGTGTTTCTGTAGGCATGCCATTTAACTCAAATGCATAAGCTCTTACCCAATCATGAACTCACTTCTTCATACCTGTAGCCAACTATAACAACCAAGATTGTGCATGTAGTTCTTTTCTCAAACCACACTTATCCACAAGGACAAGATTAATATAACTATAATTAGATCCAGGATCAATCAAAATGGAAACAACTTGATCACAAAGCTTACCATCGTTCTCAATGATAGATGCCCGATGATCCTCCTGCTTATTGTCCATAGATGCATAGATCCGAGGAATGCTATGACCAACATCACAAATTTTATGCGCCTCCTAAGCACTGTAGATCTGGGGTCTACCACCACTTTGATATTGCTGACAACCCATCTTACGATGATCCTTTCCACATATCAAACACTACAATGGTTCCCTACAACTGCCTCTAGCCTACTACTCTCCATGTCCCTTCTTATTTGTATTGAATATCTTGTAAGGAACTGCATTTTATTTCTCACTTGCATCTTGAGGTCTTCCTCTCTTCAGTGGCCATTTTATTTTAGCTTTCTCATTTCTTTTGAAGCCATTCTTAGGCTCAATTTTTCACTTCGACTGGTCATAACAATGCTTCATCTTTCAGATGACCTCCTCCAATGATCTAGGCTCATTGAAATCAATCTGGTCTCTGTATGCAACTGGAAATCCATTGATGAATCTCTGAACCTTGGCCTTCTCCTCCTTGAGGTAAGGCACATATCTCAACAACTCCAAAAACCTGCTAGTATACTCATCATCTGTCATAGAACCCATCTACAACTCATAAAACTCCTTAGCTCTGTTGTCATAGTACCTTTCTGACAAGTACTTCTTCTTGAAGAGCCTTTCAAACACATTCCAAGTCAAATATTCCTCATGTATACCTTTGACATTCTTCACATCTTTCCACCAAATAGGCGTTTTACCTTTGAGGATGAAAGTGGCTACCTTTGCTTTCATGTTTTCTGAATAATCATGCAATCGAAAGAATTTCTTCATACCCAAAAAATATGCTTCTCCATCCTGTGAATTATTTATCTCTCCATCAAAGGTATGCGGATTTTCCTTCTTAAACTCATCCAACAAGTATCCCCTATCACTCTCGTGTAAGGATGATAACAATGATGAACATGATGCCTATCAAAACTAGAACTGGAATAGTACTTGTGTCGATCACCTCTCCTATCCAGAGTGTCCAACACCCTGCCATCTCTGATAGTGTCAGATCTATCCAACCTGTGTCTACTAGGAGATCTACTACTATATGCTCCATTAGTTTTGTCCTCATGTCCATCGCTGATCCGAAGTAGTCCCTGTCACTGCAAATCTGACAAACTCTAAAGTAGTATCACTTTCACCTTTGCTTGTTTCACTTGTGTCTACATGATTTTGTCATTGTCTACTTTGCAACTCCTTATTTCTTCCTTCACCCTGCAAACTCTGCAATTGCAACAGTGATGAAGGATGGGGTAGATTGATGATGGCCTCAACTTTTAAAGGATCAATCCTGATTCCTTCACGAGACACCACAAAACCTAAGAGCTGGCCAAAATCGACACAAAACACATACTTGTGTGGATTGAGATGGATATTATAATGCCGACATCATAAGAAGATAGCTCTTAAGTGATCTGGATGGTCACGATGTTTAGCCGAATGAGTAGGCAAGTTGTCCAGGTATGGTTGAACAATGTGTCGAATGTCATGGAACACATAGGACATTTCTCATTGAAAGATAGCGACAACATCGTTTAGACCAAAAGGAATTTTTTGTAAGAAAAAGTACCCCAAGGACAGATAAAGGTTGTTTTATGTTGATCGGCGTTGAAATGTTAATCTAGTTATAGCCAGAAAATCCATCCATGAAAGAAAAAATCTCACTCCCTGTGCATTCATTGATGATTTGATTGATAAAGAGAGTAGGATAATTGTCCCTAGGACACGCGTGATTGATATCGGTGTAATCAACACAAACACGTATCGTACCCTACTTTTTGGCAATAGGGACGATATTGGATACCCAATCCATCAATGGAATAGGATAAATGAATCCTGGTTTCAAAATATTTTCTACTTCTGCTTTGATCGCAACAGCCTTTTGAGGGTGCACACGGCGAAGCCATTGCCGAACTGGCTTAGCACCAGGATAAGTCGGAATCTCATTCACCACTATGGGTGGATCGATACTAGGCATATCCTCATATGACCAAGTGAATACGTCTCGGAATTATTTAAAAATCTGAGTATAAATATTGATCTCATCTGGAGAACAAGAAACCCCAATATGGATGTTCTCAACAATCCCCGGTTTAACGGAAATGTCGACGGGCATCATAGGAGTGATGTTTACCATATTACCCCCCAACAAGACTTCATGCACTCAGATGGGTGTCTGAAGTGGAGGTGTAGGATAATGAGAAACAAATGCTTCAAGACAGGAAGGCATCCCATCGAGACTAGGGAGGAAGGAAGAACGATGATGTAGACCATTCCACGGAACTTCATCTAGAGACATGACTTCCACGATACTTTTTTTAGTGGGGAATGTCTCGTTCGAGGGATCCAGAGAATCCCAAGAACCAAGCCAAGGAGATGGAACATAAGTGTCCAAGTTCATACTGAAGACAGTATGACTCTCTGAAGCAGCCATTGAAGCTAACACACTTTCTTGATAATTTATATCCAATGGACTTAAAGGCATAGCATCAGCAAATGAGTCAATTTGATCTTCGATAGGGATAATCCAAGGATTTGAAGAACCCAAGATCATATTGACTGAATGAAAATTTGGAGGTGGGAGAGTAAAAGTACCCATTAAAGAAGAGTCTTTGAAAATACCTTCTCCCACGCTCTCATAAGGAATCTCAGTATTGCCCACATAAGGAACGTTATCGTTGGACGAACCAGAAGAAAAGAAATACATTTGATCAACTGTGACTATTTTTCCTTCATGCGGAAAACGAAGTACGTGGAACAAAGAAGACACCACACAAAACATGGTGTTAGTCCAGCTTCGCCCGAGAAGAAGGTTGTAGCTAAGATTGACATCTACAACTTCTACTTCAAATTCAACGGTCTTTCCCTCTAATGTAATCGGTAAGTTCGTGAGAATACCGTATGGTCACGAACCTCTGCCATCAAAGGCTTCCAAGGTGTTCAAAGATTTGTTAAGAGGAGGAGAGCCAATGGCTTTCCAACACGAAACTGACATGATGCAGGTAGAGGCACCTTCATCAATAATCGTTCTATGAATCATATTTCCTTTGATAAGGACCTGGATCAGAAATGTGATCTGATGAGGAAGACGAGGTACATGATTCTCTAGATCGAAAGTAATCAAACTCAAATCAGAAGGATCGATAGCACCTATAGAACACAGTAGTGACTTCCACTACATTGGACATGATTGAAGAACCTCCAAGGCAGACAACGCCAAAGGCGCCTAAGCTAAATCCTCAACAATATGGTAATGTTGCGCAGTTCTAGCATTCGGAGTGAAAGATGACTTCTAAAGAATACCTTAGGGGTGGCCGGATGACGGACTCACTATTAGGGAACTCAATATGGAGCGGATGAGAAGAGGATGGATTAGAAGTAGAGGGAGTATCATCGACTTCTTTCTCCAGGGTCTACTTAGATGTAGCTTGATAGTCCTTGGTTCGAGTAGCGATCGAGATAAGTGATGAACCTTGCGTCATGAACACTTGGGGTCCTGAGGAAGTAGAAGATTGAATCTAGTCTACCAATTGAGTCTGTTGTGACTGAAAGGGTTCTTTTGAGATAGCTGGAGTCCCTTTCAGTAAGCGACTAACTTCAGATTGTCTGGGACAACCCTTAGTGTAATAATCCTCCTCACAGATGAGGCAAGGATACCTGGGATTTCTTCGAGAAGCGTCATCAGAAGAAGACTTAGGAGGGTCCTTTTTTGGGGCATCGACTTTGGCCTTACCTTTGCCCTTATTCTTACCTTTATAGGATTTATCTGCTGCGGTAGACTGGATAGCATGAACCTCAGAGGTTTTACCAAGACTGGATGAATTCTTAGAGGGATTATTGGGACCAGTGTTTGAGACTGATTTCTCTTTTGAAGAAGCTTTCGCAGGAGTCTAAGAGACGGAACCAATCACACCGTCAACAAGTGGTGTATCCGGAGACTTCGATGCCGTCAGATCCGATGATGGTCTTGGAGCATCATGTAACATCTCATACAATGTGCTAGATTACAAATAGACCAGGTCTAAACACTAGGCATAGGTGATAGCTTGCTCTTCTGTAACACATCCACCCATGGCTATGTCCTTAGCAATTTTGCTGACGAAGGATTTTGTGAACCATTTTGTCAATAACTCATTAGCAATCTCAAACTTGATGAGGCGAAGCTGACGTCTCCATTCATGGATATGATCATAGATGTGGGTCGTGGTGTCTTTCTTAAGTGATGTAAGAAAATTGGTGTTAGTTTCATAGCGAACCGACAATTGGAAATGAGTGAGGAAAGCCATAGTGAGAGAGTTGAAGTCACAGTAGGTACCTCGAGGCAATTCGATGTACCATTTGGTGGCAACACCTATGAGAGTTTTTTAAAAGAGTCAAAGATGGTAGAATGATCGACATATGAATTGGAGGACCACCAGAGGTGATATGTCATCACATGGGCTTGTGGATCCTCCTTCACTTTTCACTCGAATTTGGGGCAATCGCTCGAAATCTTCGTTGGAACTGGAGGCCAATACGATGAATGAAGAATGGGATCATTTTTGAGCCTCGAAATATCAGGCAACTCCAATGTAGCTAAGAAAGGTAATTGTGTGTTAAATGGCATATAGAGCCTTTGAGGAGACCCAAACTACAGAGTCCATCCTTGTTGGTAAGGATTTTTCCCCCACTATGGAGGATTTTTTCTATATGGAATCTAGTTTTGTCACCACTGAGGGTTACCTTGCCCATAAGGAGGATTCAGTCCTGGGTAGGTTTGATACTTCCCTACCATATGTCGTTAATGAGCATTGTATGCGGCATACGGGTTATAAGGTTGTTGAACCTGTTGACCCTGGACGTAAGGATTTTAAACCTGTTGCTATAGGGTTTGACCTTGACCTTGCAAAGGCTGACCTTGCTAATACGCATATAAGACTTGTTGTTGCCAAGGCTGATTACTGCAAAGGTTGGCTTTGCTGCTGTAAAGGTTGGCCCTACGGCTGCAAAGGTTGGCCTTGTGAGGACAAAGGTTTAGAGGACTATTGAACAAACTGCGTCTGCGGATGCAAAGGTTGTTGTGACTATTGCAAAGATTTCCCTTGCGGTTGTAGCAGTTGTCCTTACTGCTGCAATGCCTGCCATTGCTGCTAGAAAGATTGTCCTTACTGCTGTAAAGGTTTCCCTTGTTGCTGTGAAGGTTGTCCTTGTTGTTGCAAGGGTATATGGTATCTAGATAGTTCCTAGGGTTATACCCTGAGGGTATTGATAGTTTCCGAATTGGATTTGGCCATATCCACCAGGCACAATGGATTGGCCAGGCTGAACATAAGGCCCAGCTTGAGGAATGTAAGGTGGATTTACCATAACTTGTGAACCATATGGGACATAAGCCGGTTGGAATGGGACCTGAGCCATATATGGTTGTTGGTATTGGATGTTACCTAACCCGGATGGACCGACAGGGTTAAGAATAACATTGTAAAAGGGTTGATTCATTCCAACCATGTGATTTTATAATCCACTCACACTGGTTTCGCAAGACATCATGGGGATATTCCTATCTTGCCCCCTAGGCAGTGGCACAGTCTGTCCACCCATTGGAGGGATAGAAGAACTTACCGAAACCTAACATGAGACAATTGGTTGAACCGTAAGAGTCGATCGAAACGACAAAACAGGTTGAGATGGAATGGTAGGTTGAACCGAAACTGAAGTGACTGTAGTTTGCACAATCGGTCGAGACGTCATTTTTGAACTAATGGACATGACGTAGGCATAGCACCATAAGACCAAATGGAGTTCTGATATAATGACGAGGCACTAGGAGTGCCTGAAACCAACTAAGCTAGAGAGGTATAACCATGCGGCAATATGGGCTCACTAATCTCAGGATGAGAGAGAGACGAGACTCTTCTCGTATAAGGGAATCCTTCTGGAGGGAACTCATATCCATGCTCATCATCTATGTGAGGAGTGTGGGTAGCGGAAACTTCCGAATGACCCGAAGAGGAGACTAGGATCTTTCCTTCTGAATCCATTGATGGAAACAACTGGCGATGAGAAACTGGAGATGTTCGAGGAGATAACTCCAAAGAAATATCAGGCCGACCGTACGGACTGTATGGACGTTATGGAGTTATCACAATAGGATCGAACAATGGGTTCGGTGGATAAACAACCAGTCTTTGCAGGCTTTCTAGAGTCCACAGACTCTCGGGTGTCTGAATAGGATTATCAGAGGAATATGGATTAGATTCTTGAGGTGACAAGGAATTTGATGGAGGTGGATGAGAAGACAAAGATTGGATACACAAAACAATTCCAAGTTTAACACCTTGATCCTCAAGCGACCGAGGAAGTTCCAGATGAACTCTTTGGGAGGACCCTTCAGTATCAGACAACGAAGGGGAACTATGAGATGGACTCAATGTTTCAACCATGATGGCTTCCCCTCAATAGTGAAAAGGAAAGGAAACAATTTGATTAAGGTTTTACCAATCTTGAAATTAACAGGGAATTACTCAATTTGGTCTAAGAAGCAGCTGCTTTGGATTGACATGTTTAACGTGGGCAGTTAAATTTTTAGAAACAAAAAAATTGTCTTTTCATTTTTTTAAGAGTCAAGAAAAGGGAAAAAAGGTGACTCTAGTCGCTTTCTATAGTTTTTTGAGCATGAAAGGACAAGTTTCTCGATGATCTCTTCATATTTAAAGAGTCAGAAAAGGTCAAATGACTTCTCAGGTGAATCTAGGTAAAAGGAGTACCAAGTAACCGTGAACTGCAATATACACCTTTGCCAATAAATTTACCAAGGACTTGGCGTACGTGCAAGAAATCTCCCCAAATGTTGTGTTCAATGTATCACGTTTACAGGGAGACAAACTCGGCTTCCTATGGATAAAGTATTGCAACCTAGAGGTATCCCTTTATATACGCGACGGTACGGGGAGCACAAGTCTGTGCTAGCGTTGTCTAATGCCAAATCAAATGATAGTTGCTAAGTTTTAAAGACGTCGAAACACGTCTCTAACCTAGACCACTAGATATGAGCGTTAATGTTTCAAATGCTCCTTAAGGTTAATTGATATATTTTAAAGTTGATCTCGTAATTATGTCTCAATTTCAAGGCCTTAACAATGTTTCTTCTTCCTAAAATGAAAACTAGATGATGAAATGAAATCTTTCAATTCGATGAAGGTTATCTATGTAGGGAAGAAAATAACTCAAATCATGCATCAAACCAAATGCGAATATGCATCTATGACAATATTCAAATGCTGAATGCAAAATATGAAATCTAATCTTTCATATGATAAGAAAATGCAATGCCAAAATAGATCTTAAAGCAAAATTTCCTTAAGATGTAATGACGATTTTTCTCTTTTTAAAAAAGAAACTAATGTAATATAGTGCAAAGGGAAAGGGAATGCAAGCAAACCAAGAAGTATGAAAATCACTTTCACATCAATGATTCGAATGCAACACAAAATGTTCTGAAAACTAGGGAAAGAATAGCATTTTCACTTTCAGTTCGAAACATAAACAACTTCAAAGAAAACATTTTCTTTTGATTCCAAAGAGACAATCGATTTGTAATCTATCATTTATCAAATGAAGCTTAAGCAACTTTCACTATATCCACTAATGAAAACAACTTAAGGCATAAGAACCAAAAGTAAACTGCAAGCACATCTGAACACACAAAGACTCTTTAACACAGGCAATCGATCTCTGACCTCTAATGGGAAGACCAACGAATGTACTGAGGTTGACCTAGAAGACCTAGAACCCTAAAAGGCTAATCAAACTTCAAGAACACTCAAGCCAAGCTAAAAGACAATTGTAATTAGACAATGGGAGAGTCAATGAGAAACACACTGGTAAATCTCAGGGGGAAGACAACTAAAACTGAAAATCAAAGAGAAAACCCTAAATTTCTTATTTTTCTGCAATCATCGCACCTATCAGGAGTAAAGTAGTGATCATCGCTACTGTAACTAAAAAAAACCGTGATATCATCATGACTATCATGCTTGAATCCACGATGGTCGAGGAAAAGGACAAAGAAATCCAAAATTTTCAAAAACAGCTCAAGTTAATAATCTCTAGGCATCTACCAGGCAATGACACTGACTGCAAGCAAGCAATGAAGTCTAAAATTCAATGGTTGACCAAACTCGTCAAAAGACAAGGTGAAGGGAGGGAAGGAAAGGGTCATAGGCTCCCTAGTGGAGTCACCATTTTGTTGACAAGGTTAATCCTCTCTGTAGACAGAGATGATCCATCTAGCCCAATGAGTGGGTCTAGCAACTGAAGGGACAATCAACTAGACATCTTCCTAGATAATAATTGAAAAATAGAATAAGAGAGAAGACCTACCTTACTCTGATGCTAATCTGATTTCCTTTGTTGAGATCCTCTAACCGCTTATGTCATGGCCTTGTTCCTACTTCTTTCAATGCTTATACACCTGCACAACCTACCAAGAGACAACAAAGCATACCAAAACTAATAGCAAATCCAATAATAATCTATTTAGCTGATCAAGGAATGCCAGACCAATACATACATGAACATATATATTTTGGGAAGATGAACCAACAATTGTATTATTATTTAAAGAATAAAGGGGAAGCTTACAACCATAGCCTTGATGTTGAAAGGCTCTTCTTGAGTGGTAATCCAAGTCCAAGCCAAGAAAGTCTCCAACACTCCTCCAAGTCTAATGAATAACCTTTAAGCACAAGCTCAACATAGGGGTGAAAATGGACATAGATCAATCATTTGGGAATGGCAGAGGGGGAATTTATAGGTTGGGAGAGGGAGTTAGGCCTCCTCCAAAGATAGGATTAGGTCCACATCTCAAGGAGGTAGCTCATAGGGATGAGACCAAGAGATCAAATTAGGAGGATTTGACCTCATTTATGTGAAACCACCTCCATCTCGCCACTCTAGAAGCTTCTAGATCACGAAGCTTCTCATACTCTTTAGGAAAATGTCCTTTTTGAGACCAGCATGAGTATGGGAGAGAACATAGCAATGCCATCACTGGCTTAACAAGGTGCAACAGGCGATCATCGTGGTTTTGATCTTCATAAGGGCGATGACTCTCATTTTAGGGTTTCAAGAGCTATTTCTTCAGGGAAAGCTCCAGATATTTTCCAAGCAAAGTTAAACGATGGATCTGAGCTATATACATTGATGGGTATACTGTATAATGATCATGTTTCAGGCACTTCATGGTATGTCATAGGGAAGTGCAGGAGGCGTGACAAAATACTGTGTAACACTCTCGTGGATTTTTAATTGTTTATTTATATGGTTATTTACACATGTCCCTTATACTAGATTGTAGAATGAGCCTCTCCAGCATTCTTAATTATTTATTTATGGTTATCTATTTTTTGCTTTTTGTTTTGGTTGACATTAGCGAAAATTATTGAGCCGAGAGGACTGTTATCTATATATAGAGAATTGTACCTCCATTTAGGCCGACTAGTCATCTTGTTTGTAGGCCGACTTTGAGGGTTGTTTGGAGGCTGATTTGTTGAGCAGAATTCATGATGGTGTAGCATGCTTGAAGGAGATTCTTGATGGTTCCATTGCATAGGAGTAGACTTGACTTTGCTTGGAGGTTTTCCCTTTTCCTTTAATACATATATATACATGGTGAAACATGCCCTTAAGGCCTTCAACATTTCCTTTTGACTATTTGACTCACCTATAGCACTTAAACTAGTGCTAGACCTATTTCAATGAGCAAGAAACTCATTGACATATATTATAAAAATAATATTTCTTTTCTTGAATAAATACAAATATAAAAAGCACATTTATGAAGACTGAACCTAGTTACATTTGCTTCAATACTCCCTCTTAACTAGGGAGCTATTCATACAACATTACAAGGTGTTTGGCCATTTATCAATCTTGAAGAATTCACATAAGAGAAACTGGATTTGTAATCCATCTGTTATAGCATCATAGTCATCAGCGTTGTCATAATGCAAGGCCTTGACTAACAACGCCATCTCCCTATGAGACCATGAGCAACAATGCTGGCGAGACCAATGATTTATAGACACCTTCATCATTGTCTCTCAAGGTACATACCCACCCAGGTGTTCTCTGAGTATGACCTTCTAGGACTATTCTTATCTTGGGTTCCTAGCCCTCAAAGAATATTGGTCATCTTGCCTACTCTTATCTTGGATTCCCTACACGTCCTCAAAGAGTATCGAATGGAAGATGATTACCCAATCCTCCATTATTTCTTCCCAAGTGAAGACAACAATGTAGTGTCTATCTTGTGTCCACAAATCCATTCATGGCATTCATCTAAAATTACTGTTGCTAGTCCTGGTCCAGTGCATGACCCATGAGATGGAAAAACACAAATGTCACTCCTTTCTAATCAAGGGTCATTCAAAACTCCCTCTTGATCATGGACATGTCAGAGCTCCCTCTTAACTAGAGACTCTTTCATTCATCAACAACTTCTTCTTCGTGGGTCCTTCATCTGCTTGTTCTCCTTCCTTCCTTTGATGTCATGAAGTCTTTGTTTTAACTTCTTATAGGTAGGGCACCATACATCGATCACTTTCCTTCCTGTTTTTTCATGTCATTGCTTCCTTTGTGAAAAGTGGCTTTCATGTCATACATCAGGTTTTCTTGTCATCTCGCTACTCCTTTATCATCTTGTCCATGCTTCAGAATACTCTTCTCATGGATGCTTTGTTGTACTTTCTTTTTACAAGCTTCAACCTAGTAGCCCATCATGACTTCATCCTGATATTGCTTCAACATTGCTTTTTGTTTTGTTGGATGGCTTCTTCATCACGACATATTTGTAGAGTAGAATCAGTTATCTTCATCTTTCATATCTCCATGGCCTTCATAGGTGTCAAGGTTCCTTTCTTTCTTTGTTAGAGTTGTCATGCCTTCTTTCAGGAGATATCTTCAAAGCATCTTATCAGATAGTGATTCTCGGTGATCATAGTGTTCTTCACATGCCTGATCTCTTTGTTCATTTGCTTCTTCTTGGATAGATAGGTCAACCATATGAGACTTCTTGTGAGAGAATTTCTTCATTTCTTGATTCCTGGACTAGTCAGCATTTCTTCTTGCTTCGTAGTCAACAATCTTATACTCCTTATGTGAAAATATTCTTTTGTTGACCTTCATTGCATTGTAGTACATGTCTTCAAGCATGTCCTCGATGAAAGAGATTCTTTCATACTTGATCATGTTATAGAACTATTCCCAATATACAAATGATAACATAACTAAACCTTGATGCATACATACCTCATCTTGATTCTTCTTTGATCATCTTAGCTTCATTTGGTTGTCCTTGGTGTGGCCGTTCTTGATTCATCTTAGATTTCCTGCATATCAGCCTTTTCTTGAATCCCATGAATGAGATTCCTAATGAGACATCTCCTTTGCTTTATGATCCTTCTTTTGAAGATTCCATCATAGGATCTTAAAGATCCTTTCCTTGCAAATGTTTCCTTTCTTTTGATGATGGAGGTCTTCTAAGATTCTTAATCATGATCAATCTTCTTTTATCATGGATGAGGTCCTATACTAGGTATGCTCCTTCTACATGAATATCTTGAGATATGTTCATCATGCTCCTATATTTTAGAAGATATTTCTAACCATGCACTTTGTTTTTATTATAAGTGATACTTCTTCTTGAGTATCTAGAACTCTATGTACTACATGCTTCTAGATTCTAGAAGATATTTCTATTCATGCAATATTCCTACATGCTCCTATACTACTCAAAAACTTGAAAGAAGACTAGAAGTAAATAGTTTGACTTAGTCATAGTAGAGATCCGAAGGATCTTCCTTCTTTTTCTTCTTCTTTCACCTCTTGAGTCATGTGAGCTTCTTCCCTCTTTCTTTTTTGTTCTTGTCTTGCTTAAGCTTAGGACAATTCCTCTTGTAGTTTCCATATTCATGGCATCCAAAACATTGGATTTTGGACATATCTTTGTTGTTTTTTCTTCATGGAGAAAATTTTCCAAATTTAACCTTTCTCTTGGCCATCGTAGCAAATGCTTGCTCCTTTGATCCCACATCTTCTTTTACTTTAAGTTTGGTTTCCTATGTCCTGCATAGAGATCACATTTCACTATGAGTGGTTGCTTCTTTCTTGGCATATATGCTTGATGTGAAGTTTCCCCACTCCTCAGGTAGAGCATTGAGTATTACAGTTGTCATCTCTCTGTCAGACATGACTTCCCCAATATCTTGAAGTTGATCTCTTATTTCAGATATTTTCATGAAGTAGGGAGCTATTCTTTCCTTTGTTATCTTCATCTTGTACAATTCATTCCTCAAATATATCACTTCTCTGCTTGTGGATACCGAGAATAGCTCTACTATCTTATCATAAATTTCTTTTGATGTCTAAAACTTGGAGACATAAGGAATGAGAGAGTCTTTGATTGATTCTATCAGAATCCTTTGAGATCTTGTCTCATCCTTATTGTACTTGGCTAAGGCTTGATTTTGTTCGTTAGCAGTGATAGTGATATTCCCTTTTACATTTTCTAGGAGTTCATTCTCCTTGAGAAGTATATCAATCCTCTTCTTCCATGCAAGAAAGTTATTAGTACCTACCAATTTATTGCTTTCCTAGCAAAAAGACATAGATGTATATTCAGAAGGAGACATGTACTTACTTGATAGATTTTCTAGATGTGATGTATTTTATTCCTCCTTGAAGACTTTATGGCTTGCCGTCCTTGTATTTTGACGTTCTTCAAGTTGCCTTCTCCAAGTGGATTTGCTTGATGAGAACTGCTTGAATACTTGTAACTTGATGTAGGTCCTCCTTCAATCTACTCTTGTTGGTAGGTGCCTTTATGTAAGACTCTTCTTCTAGCTTTGTAGACCTCCTTAATGAATGATGGATTGTATACCCTTCTTGTTCTTGAAGTGATTGAGACTTCTAGGCTTGTTGCTTCTATTTTGTAGATGCTTATCCCTTGATGAATGTTCTTGAGATGCCTTTTCCTTGATGAGTCACCTTAGCTCTGATACCATGTTGAAGAATCTAGGGAAAATTGGTGTACCGTGATTCTTCATTACTTGATAATAAATTTTGAATTCTTTTTACTTTTCTTGTTAGCTTAGTCTTCTTCTTCTTCGTATTAATGCATATGTGTGTACTTCATCAAACTGTTACCAAAACATAAAAACAAGAACACAAGATGTTGGCTCTCTACCAAGGCCAAAAACTCTCTTTTCTTGAGAGGAAAACCCTTTCGTGAATTTCTCTTATTGAAGCTTCTATTGATAAATTTCAAACCCTAGACCCCTAACAAGAATATCCTCCAAGCACAAGTCAAGTCTTTTGTCCTTTCTACACCTTATACCCCAACTCTTCTTCCGGCACTTTGTTTCCCAACACTTCATCCTCCTTCTTCCGGCACTTCGTTCTCCTACTTCTTGATGATAAGTTCTGATATGCTAGCTCTAGAAGAGATGTTTCACTTTGATCCTAAGTGAACCCTCTCACAAAGGATAATGCATTTCTTCTCTTCACCAATCGAGCTTCTTCTTCATGTAAGATGGCAGAATTGATGTGGTAGTACTACAGCCCTAAATTCTCGCACATGTGGGAGGTTTCATGGTGTTCTTTGTTCCTTTCTCCTTTGTATGTGAGATTCTCTTCTTTTCTTTAATGAGAGGCCTTATAGACCTAAGTTTCAAGCCCAAACAATGAGAAGTATGGTATTGTTATATTGCTACTAATATTTCCACAGAAAACCCTCCTTTTCTCGCACGTGTGACTGCGGTTTTCCCTAGAAACAGTCCTTCGAACTTCGTTGTTCTTCCTCCTTACTTATCTGCCCTAGTAGACCCTTTTCTTTGGCTTCCTTCATTCCTATTTTTATTCCATTATTTTGTAGATTTCAAAGTTGAATGAATGCATTGTATTGGAGTGGACAACCTCTTTAAATAGAGGATTGTCCCTCCATTTAGGCTGACTAGAAGGCCAACTAGCCATCTTATTTGTAGGCCTGCTTTGAGGGTTGTTTGGAGGCTGATTTGTTGAGCGGACTTCATGATGGTGTAGCATGATTGAAGGAGCAACCTTCTTGATGGTGCCATTGCATATGAGTAGCCTTGAATTTTCTTGGAGGTTTTCCCTTTATCTTTAATACATATTTATACATGGTGTAACATGCCCTTAAGGCCTTCAACATTTCCTTTTGACTATTTGACTCACCTATAGCACTTAAACTAGTGTTAGACCTATTTGAATGAGAAAGAAACTCATTGACATATATTATAAAAATAATATTTCTTTTCTTGAATAAATACAAATATCAAAAGTACATTTATGAAGACTGAACCTAGTTACATTTCCTTCAACAATATCGAGCTAGCATAACTGGTAAATGCCTTTGCAGTCAATCTCTAGTTTGGCTAAGATATTTTTGTGTCTTGTTGATCTTCGGATTTGTTTGTAATACCCATCTTCTATAACATCCAATTTCTTTGAGATTAATAAAAAGAAGAGTTCCAATTTGTGTTATATTTTTGCGCATAAATTTATGTGATTGAGTGAAGTTCATCTGAGGTTCATCTGAGGTTCGCTTAGGATCCTAGAGTGTAGTTTGTTCGTATAGGCAGGAGGTTGTTGAAAGAGTGTGTTTGCATTGGATTTGTCTGAAGGTTCTTGTAAGAGTTCGTGTAGCTCAATCCATAATCATCTTCATCTGTAAGCTTCATTCTCTGTCAGAGGCAACCTCTATGCAAATTGGTATCAAATCTAGTAACTTTTGGTTCTCTGGGTAATTCTAAACTTCTTCTCAGTTAAAAATGGAAGTTGGATGCAAATATTTCTCTTTTTGAGAAATCCAAGAGAATGAAAAAAAGACAAAAAATCTTGATATGCAAAGTATGTTCTATAACACATCGTCATCTATAATAAATTCAGTCGAGCTTGATATTGTAGAAAGACACAAGGGGTTATTTTCGGCATACAAATACTTTTTATCCTACGATGTTACATTCTCTCAGCCAAGATTCAAAATCAAGTGTTGTAGTCATTACAGATGCTCAAAAACAAAATATTGAGCACCAGGTCATAAAATGGGAAGAATTAAATTTCCAGAAATTTGGGTAGTTGACATGCCCAAATCTCCAAAAATACAGAACATCACCTCTGGACAAATTCAAGAAAATACCGCCTCTTCCATTCTGTCATTTTCAAGGAGATCCACCATCCCAACTCAAAAAAATTGAAAGAGAATGGCATGAATACAAAGCTTCCCATCTTATTCCTTCTGAAGCATCCTCGTCACATCATTTATCTACCTGTACAGGTTGTTCCCACATTGAGTTATTTGAGCTTGCACAAGTTTTAAATTTTTCAGATTTAGTAGTCAAGTGTCCTACCTGTTAGACACTAGTAAATATAAATTCTCTTGTACATATTACCTCCCATAGAAATCATAACCCAGGACAGGGGAAGCTCCATTTGCTCTGTTAAACAATTTTTGTCCAAATCCAAATGCCATGACATCTCATTTCCACATGATACTGTCATGATGATACATGAACTTCCATCCCCTGAAAATGAAGATCCAAGGCTAACATAGATGTTTAGCAAGATGAGGCTGCCAGGAATGCCTAGATATGGATTAAGGTATTTAGAACAAATGGACCATCTCATTCCATATTTCCAGTTTCAGAACACTATCCCAAATGACTGCAAAAGGCCATCTAAGCCTGATATGTTGAAGTTCTCTCTCATGGAAGGTTGTCCTAAGTATAAAGTAGATACATACTGGATGAAAAGAATGATAAACTAGGATTTATTTACTCATCCAGATGTCAAGTAATTCAATCTGAATACGTCCCTAGCAGAAAAAATAAATATTTCATTGAGATGGAAGGAATATATGGATTACACATATTCATGGATTTCTTTTTATGAATGGACGAAGCAAGAAGAAAACATGGACGTGTAGATGTTATCAACAAGATCATCTTCTTCCAACCTCCATTGGACAACTTGTGATGGTAGTAAGATAGAATCCACCTCTACTTTTCCTCCATATAAAGGAATCGTCCTTGAAGAAACATGAAAGGTGGTTAAAGAAATACCTTTAGTCCTCAAAGATGACTCAACCATAGGAATAGAGGGAAGAATACAAAGAGTCAGTGAACAAGTGAATTGGACCAATACTGCTTTGAAAGGTTTAGATATGCATGCATCAACATCCAATGCACAAAAATAACAAGTAGAGTCTCTGCAAGTCTCTGTAAATAGTATAAATAAAAGTCTGAATGATTTCTAGTTTTCTGTTTCTACAATAGAAGGATTTGTTCGAGAAGGTCATAGTGAAGAAATAACATTGTCTGCAAAAATAGAAGGACAATTTTAGAAAAGGAAAATGAAATTCATAAAGGTTTTGTGTTGACCCATACAGAGATTGAATACCTTTCCTCACAATTTGAAAGATTTCCCTCCACGTCTAAAGATAAAGACATTCCTTCTTCATTATTGTTCAACCATCTTGTCCCTATACATTCTATCCAGAAACCCATAGATAAATTTCCCAGTTTGTTTCCTAAAGCAAAAATAGAAACCACATTTGAATCTCATCTATTGTCAGTCTATGATCCATTGCCCAGCCAATACTCAAGGTATCCTGCTCCTGATTTGAGTGATACGGGTAAGCTGCCAGAATCTCAAATATTTTTCAATGATGCACATAAAGAATGGAACATTGACAATTTAAGTTTAGGTCAGATAAGATAGATGATTGATCAAATGTTCACTGAATATAAACTAAATTTAGTGTTTCAAAGGTACACTCAGAAGATGGTGGGAAATAGAATCCTCTCCAACATGGGTAGATAAAATGGCGGAATAAATAGTTAAAGATGAAGCAGGGGAGGTTGTATATAATGAAGATGGGAATCCCCAAAATAATATGATTGGAGCTCTGATATCACTTATCCTTGAACATTGGTGTGGTGCATAATAAAAAACATCAAATAAACACTCTCTAATATTAATGAATCTTAAATATAAAAAAATATCAGAGTATGAAGACTTCCATAGGGATTGGGTTCAAAGAATCTATGAAGTAAAAGATAGCAAGAATCTCTTATGGAAACATGGGTATCTTGTAGCCCTCCCTTCTAAATTTGTAGATTACTTGAAAATTCAAGAAGTCTTCAAAAACCCCTATGAGCCTAATACTTTGGAGGGAATATATAGTATCATAACAAAGGCCTTAATAGGACTATGCACAAATATGAAGGTGAATAAATCTATACAAAAATTGTCCAAGCTACCTGGCAGTAGATCTATCTACAACAAATATGGTATATCTTTAGATGACCCTATTGTACAAAAGAAAAGGGTGAAGAAGGCCATCAAGAAAATATCAAAAAGAAAAATGAACTATCTGCAAAATCCCAAAGAATAATAAAAACAAAAGGCTACTACAAAAAGAATCCAAAATTCCCACTATTATGGTCCTCAAGATCTGCATCTTAGGGCTCACAAACAAGAAGCCTGGAATAGGCTCACCTGTTCGTTATGTGGCAAACAAGGACATACTTCAAATAATTGTCCACAAGGGGAAGAATCCAAACTACACAGAGGGAAAAAGTCCCAAGAAAATGCTAGAAAATACCAACAGGATAAGAAAAAAAGAGAAGAAAGAAATCCATTAGTCCAAATCCAATGATATAAATGTGGTTCCAAACTACATAAAACTAAACATTGTCCAAATATTCGTATAAAAGAAGAAATACATGTTATGGGACATAATTGTTGTGATTCTACAAAAACTTCCATTTTCATTATTTCCGACACAAAATCTTAAGATGATCATGAAGTTGTTTTTCTTGTTGACCATTGTGACTGTACAGATTCAGAAGAATGTCATTGCAAAGGCTCAGAGTCAGAATTATAATATAGCACTGAAGAAGAATCTTCTTTTCTAGCAGGAAATTAAAAATATGTATGGCACATAGTTCAGAGGATGAAGAAGCTAAAGTCTTGGCAGACATTAAGATTCTCCCTGAAGGAGAAATGAAAGAAAAGTTGATGGATACATTTTTGCAGACTATGATAAAAAATCAAGGGTCCACTTCAATTCTTTCAGGAAAAGGTACCATCCCAAAGACCCTCTTTTCGATGCTTCATATGATAAAAACACTAAATCATTCCTGAGAAACCATTAGCAGGATAAGTAGGGAATATTCACAATAAATGAAGTCAGCCAAGAACTAAAAAAATTGAAGAAAGAAATTAGTGAACTTAAAAGTCAGGTTTCCAGAATAGAAAAGGGGAAAGAA
Organism: Pinus tabuliformis; assembly: GCA_031772625.1. Lineage (NCBI taxonomy): Eukaryota > Viridiplantae > Streptophyta > Pinopsida > Pinales > Pinaceae > Pinus > Pinus tabuliformis. The sequence continues at coordinate 417,118,579 of CM062815.1, forward strand.
AAATAGGAAGATTATATCACATAACCATAACCTCTTTTCAACAAGAATACCAATGTGGAAATTTATGAGGTTAAGACAAATGATTTCTCAGGATTAAGCAGCATGAAAATCATGGCGATCCAACACCAACCATACCATTTCATGCTCAAATTCAAAATACAAGGGGAAGTCTTTATTCTAAAGACTCTGTTAGATATAGGAGCCGACCTAAATGTATTAAATAAAAACTCAATTCTTGCAAAATATTTTGTTAAGGAAAAAAGAGAAGTCACAGGATTGCGAAAACAAGAATACAACTTCCAATATGAAGTCCCTAAAGCCACTCTATGCCCAGAAAATTATTGAATAAACATCAAATTTGCAGTAGGGGGTGTTAGCCCCTGAGGTGCAGTGCTGGTATTTTTAGTGGAAATGTCCCCTGTTTCAGCTCTGACGGCCACATCTCCTCTTGCTTCACTTTGGCCATAAGCCAGACTTCAAAATATTACTCTCGCATCTATAATTGCATCGGGTCCTGATCCAAATGGGTCCAAATATGCTCTCTAAGTCTTCAAAAGCCAGTAAAATCATGCCAAAGATCAAAACCATCGCAGGAGAAGAACCCTTAGAATGGCAGAAAAGCACTATCGGGAGGCAAAAACCCAAGGAAACAGTGAAAAAACTAAGTATCGGAGGCATAAACAATGAAATGCATGTTGGGTTGTGTTATATTCTTTCCATGACTCACTTACGTAGTGAACTGGGGGGTTAGAGGGGGGGCGGAGCCCCCCCTTCGTTGCGCCGATTGCACAGTAGGGGGGTCATAGGGGGGGTGGCAGCCCCCCCTGTCTGGGGGGTTTGAGGGGGGCGGGTAGCCCCCCTCTACGGGGTCCGGGGCAGCACCCCAAGAAAATTTTTTTTGGACCCTATATTAGGTTGGGCGAACCTACCTATGGTTTTCGGTCCATGGTTTTGGACGCGATGGTTTTCAGTCCATGGTATTGGATGCTTCGGCATGTATAAACATGTATTGTAACATTGAAAGCAATATAATGAAAAATCAAGCTGGTAGTCCCAGTTTTGGGATCCAGGAGAAAATCTCTGTGTATATGTGTTTTATGTGTTATGCTCTCGCATTGTTTATTTTTCTGTGATTTAGAATTCGTATGCAGGTAATTTCTGTACGGGGTTAAAACCTACAATGCACAGCAGCTGTTAGATTTGGCCAATCAATGGTCCAGATCTGATCGGTGGGTCGTAATCGGCGGAGGCAATCGGTAGATTGAGGGCGGACGGTATGGAACTTGCAATGGAAATCGGCGATGCAACGTGGACCGTCGATCAAGCGTGCAGATCAACGGCCCACGTTGCATCGCAGGATTGCTATCGGAAGATACAAGGAGTGCCTACAACGACCAGGGGCATGAGTGATGTGCGATGCGATTAACTAGACCCGACGGTTATATAAATATTATTGCATAAGATTTGAGATCCGCTGAAAGGCATTTTCCTATATATTTTGAATATTTTTGTTATTTAACAAAATACAAAGGGACAACGCCAATGTGATAAAACCTAGACCCGAAGGGGTTCGGGAATGAAAATATATAATATTTTAGATCCGCCAAAACATTTTTTTCAAGTTTTTTAGTGTTTTTAACGTATTTCAAAATACAAAGGGAAGACGGGGAATAGGCCATTTGCAACTTGCGATAGTGATAAGGACAGACCCGATAGAGGAATAGACAGTGTTAAAGGACTTTTGAAGTCTGAAACAAACAGAGCTTGGCGGGATTTCAAAGTGTTGCAACGTTTTTCTGTGTAAAACAGAAAACAGTCATTGTTATCATTTGAAAGGATTTCAAAGGCCCGAAGACCCATTCCATCACAGAACAGAGGCCGGGAGACATAGACTGGGAGACAGAAGGCTGGAAGGGGAAAAGCAACAGTGCAATACAGCCACACCAACAAAGGATCATGGAGCATCGCTGGCATTAGCGAGCCACCTGACAACGCAAGACATTTACCAGAATTTGGTTACTATGCTGTTAGAAAAAGAAACCTTCGAGCTCATGCGTGTCTAGTCATGGCATCAAACAGTTAAAAAGACGTAGGGGATAGATTAAGACCTCTCGAGCCTCAGAAGGCTCGAGAGCATTGTAAAAGGCCTATAAATATTTGAAAGTTCAGAGTAATAGAGGTTCAACTTTTGGAGATTGTAGAGACTCTGCTCCTCTAAGCTTATCATCTTCATTCCAGAAATATAAGCTTATGTTGCTGTTACATGTTCAATTCCCATTTTCTCCTGTGTTCTAAGCTTGCACTTGAATAGGTTATTCATGTTTCTTCTGTGTCTAATGCCAGATAATTGTCATCTTATCTCTTCATTGGTAAATTAGATTTGCAAGTTTCATTTACTATCTGTAGCTAGCCATTCATATGTGTTTATGTATGCATCTTTTGGTATAGTCAGTATTCTCCATCTATCCATTGAATCTATAAACTATTGAGCATTAGTGGTCTAAAGCCTTGTAAAGTTGAGGGTGTTCATGCATGTCTTGAGTGAAAACAGAGTTGAAACAGTCATCTGACTTGATCCAAACCATCATCCATTCCAATAGTTCAGAGAACAATATTGAAGATTATATGTTACCAGGCATCTCCGAGCTACAACCTAGGAGAGCTTCCTGGAGTGATAACAGGGGGTATTCCAATAGACTATATTAGGAAACCCATTCCTTGAAGTCGTTGAACCCATGGATCAGTAAGAAAAGATGATGGAAGATCTGGATATTATATTTTTATTCCAGATCAACAAGGATATTTTCAAGCTATCACATTTCCTTTTGTATTCACACAAAGAATCTCAACCATGGTCCAAGCTATGCAGGAATTAGGACAAATAGAAAAACGTCTAGAATAGCTCAAGGATCTAAAGTCCTACCTGAAGATTGAATAAGGATTGAAACAAGATGCAATCATCATAAAAATAGAAAGATTAAAGGGATAGTTAGAGAAACAATGTTGTGCAGAAGAATCAAATTTCTTCTGGCATAGAAAACACTACTTTGTAGAATTGCCCTACAATGTAGATTATAAAGGAAAACCCTGTAAAAGTATAGCCATCCCCTTGAATGAATAATATAGAAAGGGATACAAGATCTTTTAAAGAGAAAATTAATAATATAATCAAATAGTCCCTAGAATGGTTATGGCTTCTATGTAAATAAACTTTCTGAACAAATTAGAGGAGCACCTAGATTGGTAATAAATTATAGTTCGTTAAATAATGTCTTGGATGATGATAATTATCTGATTCCCCATAAGGGAAATATTATATCAAAAATTTCAGGAGCAAAAATATTTTCAAAATTTGATAAGAAATCAGGCTTTTAGCAAGTATCTATCAAAGAAGAAGATTGCTTCAAGACAACATTCAGTGTCCCCTTTGGAGATTATGATTGGAATGTTATGACATTCGGCCTCAAGCATGCTCCTTCCAAATTCAAAAAAGTTATGGATCAAGTATTCAGGCCATATTTCGATTGGCTAATTTTATATATTGATGATGTTTTAGTATTTTCCAAATCGTTAGATGAACACTTCAAGCATGTAAACAAATTCAAGCAGATAGTCAAAAACTGTGGGTTAGTTTTGAGCAAGAAAAAGATGGAAATTTTCCAGACCAAGGTCAAATTCCTTGGACATACCATAGAAAATGGCCAAATTTCTCTTCAACATCATGTAATAGCATTTGTAGACAAATTACCGGACAAGATTAAAGATAGAACCCAACTTCAACGATTCTTGGGTTTCTCAACTATGTTTCCAACTTCTACAAAGATTGTGCACATGATAGAAAATTACTAAACTAGATACTTCAAAAGAATCCAGAACCATGGACTGCAGCACATACAACTGTTGTTAAAAAGATTAAAGAAAAGGTAAAAATGCTTCCCATTATGTACATCTATGATGAAAGTCTCTATAAAATTGTTGAAATTGATGCGAGTGACATAGGATGGGGAGGAGTCCTCAAGAAACTCAAGAATGATCAAGAGAAAAATTATTCAGTTTTCTTCCGGAGTTTGGAATTCTGCTAAGAAAAATTATTCTACCATTGAAAAAGAAATAAAAGTTGCATGGAATCGTATAGATAAATTTGATATACATATGGTAAACAAAAAGTTCTTATTGAGAATAAATGCTTCAACAATGAAAAATATATTAAACAAAGATATTAAGAAACCAAGAGAATCAAAATTTTCTAGGTGGCAAGCCTTATTCTCAAACTTTGATTTTGAGATAGAACATATCAAGGGCAGTAGAAACAATCTCCCAGATTTTCTCAGTCGAGAAAACCTCCAAGAAAAAAAACCATCTAATGATAATTGTCAATAAATGGGACCCCACTGCACACCATGAATCAATCAGAGAAATATATGATTCCATGAAGTGGGATGATTACTGTCAATCCCGAAAACCAACCTGGAAACTAAGAAACGCACAAGTCTTAGATGCAAATCTTCAACCACATAGAGATTTACAACACTTAGTTCTAGAGCGAAAAGTCTATCCTAAATCTAGCAAATGGATTCACGACATGGCTTATGGTCACTCAATGCATCTAGCCAACCAACCAAAAAGTGCCCTGACTCTAAATTTTAAGGATGTTGAAGTCCTATGGACAGATGAACAACTCAGATTCAACACCTTCCATAAATATTTCGTGATCAACAGAACGAGGAATCCAGAATTTCATCAAAGACTAATGTGGACACAACACAATCTGAACCTCATCTTTCCTGACACAATATATAATTTTTCGGGATATAAGAAATTATGGTGGGATGTACTCTGTAAAGATAAACCAGACTGTACATATTACACACTTTTAAAATTCAGAGCAATATTTGTCACACTACTTCATAAACCAGATTGGCTAAAAGAATGGTGGACCTGGTTTGGAATCAACAAGACTGCTATGGACCCCATCTACTTTCAATTAGACTTTAGAGTCACATGTGATGAATGTATGGAGTGTTGGCATCAACCTTGTAAGACTATTGCAGATTTAAGTAGATATTCTATGATCAAATTCTGTCGGATTACATGGCTAGATATCATCAGTGGTTAGTCCTCACAAAAATAAAGCATCAGATAGTGCTCGAGAAACCTATGATTGTAAGGCACATCTTCACAAAATCCTGGGACACCAGTGGTAAATACACCAGACAAAGGTTCCCTGGTACTAATGTACTAGGAACATAATCATTGTACTCATATTCATTTCTCGTGGGCTTTATTCGATAAAAGCCTCCACTGTGTAAAGTAAAAGTCTAGTCACCTGACAATGAGTGTGATTGGTATCATGGGGTTCCAAAAATATCTCCACTGTGTAAATCACTTTGTAAGATTTACCATATGATTCCCTGAGACTCGGGGCACTTCTCTGACTTCTGGTGAGTACTGACCCACATCTTAGTGTGTCTATGGTAAATCAGTTGATTATATTATGATAGTACCCAGAGATGTCGATTGTCTCCCCACAACTCCTATAAATAAAGGGGAAGAGTCTCATTTGAGGAATCGGTGGATTTAGAGAGATCGAGAATTATAGAGAGAGATCGGTGTGTAAGAGTCTAGGAGTCAAAAGTTTGATAAGCCTGTGCATCAGGACCTGTGAGCCTGGTGAGAACCTAATGTGGCCAAACTTTCATAGGTAAAGAGTCCTTTGGTTGAGACTACTCGGGTTCATAGACAGAGTCTGCAACATGCCAAGAAACCTTTGACTCCTAGCTTATAATGAGCTAGAATAACTGGTAAATGCCTTTGCAGTCAATCTCTGGTTTGTCCTGAGATAGTTTTGTGTCTTGTCGATCTTCGGATTTGTTTGTAATACCCATCTGTTGTAACATTCAGTTTATTTGAGATTGATAAAAAGAATAAGTTCCATTCTGTGTTATATTTCTGCACATAAATTTATGTGATTAAGTGAAGTTCGTCTGAGGTTCATCTGAGGTTCGCTTAGGATCCTGGAGTGCAATTTTCTTGTATAGGCAAGAGGTCGTTGAAAGAGCGTGTTTGCATTAGATCTGTCTGAAGATTTGTGTAGCTCAATCCATAATCATATTCGTCTGCAAGCTTCATTCTCCATCGGAGGAAGCCTCTACGCAAATTGGTATCAGAGCGAGTGACTTTTCGTTCTCCGAGTAATTATAAACTTCTTCTTAATTAAAAATGTTGATGTTTATGATTGATTGATGTCCATTGATTTTTACCAATTATTTAATTTATATGATTGTGCTAATATAATTAATGTTATTTTTTCCATGTGGTCTTGGATAGACTATGATGGGGTGCCTTGTTAAGGCATTCCTAGATAGACAATTATAAGACGACTTTTTAAGGCATTCCTAAATACTAAGTGGCCAATTCAATTCTTCATCCTATTTTAGTATTATTCTTAAACATAACCATGATATAATCTCACCAATACCAAACTATAAAAAAACCCTTAATATTTTTTTATATATTCCTAAAAATTTAAAAATTATAATAAAATTATTAATATATAAAATAAAAAAATAATGGCCATGCATATTGAATTAATTTTTTTTACTCAAAATTAAACGAAAATAATCTAAATAAAAATAAATAAAACAATCACTTAAACACATGGGAAGGAAAAGTTTTATCATCCGAAAAGTTTGATGGGATATCACAGTTTTTGAAAAATGATAATTTCTTCCAATGAACTGTGAGAGATAAAACAACAAAATCCTACTATCGTAAACGCTCTTCCTTTTCATCTATTACACCCCCGGCCCCCTCCAAATTTTATTCAATTGTTTCCAATAAAACCCAGAAAAGATTTAGGTGTATATTTAATGTTCACTATTTATCAAAGGTGAAAGATGAAAGCCAATTGTGCCAGTGTAAAAGCTGTTTTAAGGATGCTCAAACCTTAAGGAACTTTCAGCATTATAATTACACTAACAGCATTTTGTAATTGGATAAAAGAATTTTATTGGAAAATAAAATATGTACTGATTGTCGAATTGAGACTTCTGTGATCTATAATAGTTATAAGAAGAGCTTCGGGGTAATTTACATAATGAAAGACTTTTGTCAACGCGTTTCGAGCCAGCGAGTGTGGCTCATCGTCACGACAAGTTGAAGAAATAGATCCAGCTTTGCGTGTTAAATACGCAAAGCTGGATCTGTTGAATCTGTTTCTTCAACTTGTCCTGACGATGAGCCACACTTGCTGGCTCAAAACGCGTCGACAAAAATCTTTCATTATGTAAGTTACGCCGAAGCTCTTCTTATAAATATATACTGATTATTTACTTTTTAACCTGGAGAAATTATAGTTGCATTTATATATATATCCAATCAAAAAAAGTAATAATAAAGAACGAAACGATTCCTATTAATCGGATATGTATGGTGGATGGCTTGATTGAGTGTTTTAGTTTCAAGTGTTAGTTTGATGGTTTGTATGTGATGGAATGTTTTAACTTTAAGAATTAGTTTAATTAGTTGAGTTTTTTAAATAAAAAATATTTTATTAATGAAGTGAGAGTTTGTTAGTGGAATTAATTTTTAATATTCTTAAAGTCAAGTTTTATTAATAAATTAACAGAGTGTAATTTCTATTGGTTGGCACTAAAAAACACAAATGGACACAAATTGTTATGGCTTCAAAAGCCATTATAGGAAGCTTGTGAAAAGCAGGGAGGCAATTTAATTATTTCAAGAGGATTTACTCGGACTTCATTTTAGGATTTTAGGCTTGTGAAGAAACGAGAGGCCATTTATTTATTTCAGAAGGATTTACAAGGACTTTATTTTAGAATTTTTGGAGGTAATCTGTGAAAGAATTTTTGGTCAAATCAAGGTCAAGGTCTTCATTTTAGATGTAATATGTGAAAAAAAATTAGTTTAAAATTATTGGATGCAATCTCTGACTTTATTTTAAAATTATTAGATGCAATCTGTGAAAGAATTTTTTTAATAGATTTTTATTGTAATTATATTTTTTTTGAAATTTTAAAAATAAAAATAAAATAAATTATTTAACTTTCATTTATAATTATTTTGAAATCTACAATTTCTGAAGCAACAATTATTCAATCACATATATATAATTATATCCTTAAATAACTATTATGTGTTGATGACATCCCTCTGCATTCCAGTGCCTGACATCTAACTTAATTTATGGACGAAACACATAAACGAGATCTAACGAAACACATATATGTGATGATTAATATCTGCATCTGCGATGATTAATATCATCATCATGATCATGATTTGGATACCACTGAATGTTGTTGTTTGGCGTCCTGAATGTGACCCTTTCCATCCAAACCCTTTTTGAAAAATTTCATGAGATATTCTCTGTAAGAAGCTCCCTGGTACAATGGAGGATGCTGCTTGTCTATCAATTCTGTCCTGGGTGAGACCACCACATCACGGGGTGGGCTGCAAAACACGGCCCATGACATTCTTGAGCGGTCCTTGTGCACCATGCCCCTGTGTTCAATGCTCTTGTATTTCCCATTACTTAATATCTGTTTATCAACATACCAGTTATTAACCTCTAACAGGAACAACAATCTTGGATACATTTGAATATAGTTAGGCTATTAGCCTAGTGCTATTAAGTTACCATATAAACTATGTAGTAATATTGGAATTTGAGTGTTTTCAAGTGTTTTTTTGGGAGGATGAAGTGATCGGATCAATGGGTATTATCTTTTCTCAAATTAAGAGATATGCCAAAATCATTCTAACAAATTATTGATTTAGAATGATTAATAATAATAATAATAATAATAATTTAAAAACGGAGGTTTAGATGTGAACTTACCTCCATCTGATCAGCAATATTCACAACCAGAGCACCTGGAACGCACTGGACGTCAATCCAAGCTCCATTTTTGCGAATTTGCAGACCTGGGGTTTGGTCATTAAGAAGAATTGTGAGGACGTTGGGATCAGAATGGGGAGCCAGTCCCACCACTAGATCCGGCTGAGGACATGGTGGATAGTAGTTCATTCTTATATGCAGCTCCTTCCTTTCCCCTCCTACGCTCTCGTTCAGAGAATTTTCACTGTCTAGGCCCAGATCACGCGACAATGCCTCCATTAGCAGTTCGAATAATTTCGACAGCTCTCTGCTGTATTCATCCATAGTTTCCCTGCAACCACAAAAGTCTTCATCAGACATCTTGGGCTCCCCTGAATCCCCATAGAAATACAGTATACATAGATCAAAATTTTGAAAGAAAACGAGGATATACGTAAAATCAGAGAGTTTTGTGGGCCATTTGCTCATATCCCTCAAATCAGGAGGCCAAATAGCGTTATAGTAATAGTCTCCCCAATCCAACTGAGCCTCTGAATCTGGGGAATATCCAATTTTGCTGCCATAGCCGATGGGATTCTGTGCTTCGTTAGCGTATGCTTCCTTCTCCTCAGTGGCAAGTTGAAAGAACGCCTTGCCCGCTGCTTGCACTCGAGCAATAATAGAGTCAGGGATGCCATGATTAATGATCTGGAAGAAACCCCAATTCTCTGAAGCCCTTGAAATTTGTGCAGCGATGCTGTCATATTGATTCTTGCAGAAATGATCATGTTGCTGGGGGGTGAATCCTAGCTGTAAATCGATAATGGGAACCTGGAACCTGTTAGGGTCCTCATGGGTTTTCTCCACTGGTCTCACGTACTGGGGTGGAACCGTTTGGATTCCACTGTCTGCCAACGTCTGCACTCGCTTAAACGCCCAATTCTCCATAGCCATCGTCTCTCAGCACAGAAGTTTATGCTAAATGTGCAATTCGGAGCTTCTCTCTGAACAGATACGGAGAGCGGATAAGCGTTGAGCGGAGGGTATCTTGCTCAGCTATCTGTTGCCGTGCTATGCGACAAAATGGACGGTCTCTCTGTGGGTACTGTGAAGTTTCACACCAAGGTTATCAGACAGATTGAGGACCTTCAACTAACAGAATTTTATTTTCAATATTCAACAAATCAAACCCAAGAAATACTATAGTGAGTCTTTCAGCTTTTTGGGTTTTGTCAAAGTTTTCCAATAAATATATTTGGAAAAGGTTAAATATCAAATCCAAAAAATAGTCTTTTGGCTTTTTAGTTTTGGTAAAGTTTTTTACATAAATATATGTGACAAATGAAAAAAGGTATGGTTTTAATGTTAAAAAAATGGGGTATAGATTAGGCGATCAAATCAATGGCCACCTCATATTTCTTTGTATAAATAAGTTTTGGAGTTAATAACAGGAATTTGATTTTTCTTTTTATATTAGTATCTTTACAGTGATTACAAGCCTAAACTCATGTAGCTTAGTTAGAATTTAAATTACTCAATATTTTGTTAGAATTTAAATTACTCAATATTTTGAGTATGAGTCTCGAAGAGACCTCTTATGCATCAAAACTTATATATTCGTTATAGTGATTACAAGCCTAAAGTCATGTAGCTTAGTTAAAATCTAAATTACACAATATCTTGACTACGAGTCTCGAAGAGATCTCTTATGCGTCAAAACTTACTTTTCAAGAATTTTTTTATGCTAATTTTTTATATAACTTAATGAGTAACATTTAATTTTGAAATAATGATAATTTAATTAAAATATATATTTTATTTTTCAATAGGGTGGTGGGCAAAGGAGCAAGTAGGTTTGGGGTGCCCGTCACCCTACTAACATTATAGGTTATTAATAGGGGTGTCGTGGTTTGCTTTCCCTTAGCTTGAGGTGTGTGAAATAAATTCTATTGTTTCATGGAGTGTTGTGTTCTTGAGTTTCATTATGTTTGGTTTGCGACGAAGGGAGGGAACATGTACTCTATTTATTTTTCATTCCTCTCTAGAGTTGGGAAAGGGGTTATGGTTGTATTTATCAACTTAGACTTCGAAGTTGGAGATGGGGAGATCTTATTACAAATTGACATGTTAATGATAGCATGTTGGTGGGGGTTTTCAATTGTTGTAGTTCTTTGTTTTTCTGCGTTAGTTTGAGAGGTGTGTAAGGCTGGTTTCAAAATTGCTGATACATTGATAGGCTCAAGCTTCATAGTGACTAATCAAGTTGTTATTGTGGACGGTTGGTTGAGCCATTTTGGGTGCAACTTGGGTTCGACAAAACTAAGCTGCTTTATCTTGGCATGCATTCATGGATTCCAATAGGTAATTTTTCTTATCTTCCCCAATATTAATATTTTTATTGCTTTTGTTTGTCTTGGGTATCGAGTAGCATTCTCGGAAGAGTATGTGCAGGGGTTTGTTTCTTATTTTATTTTACTTATACTATGAGGCTTTGTTGTCTGGGGAGAGGGATTTTATCTTTGGTTCTTCTATCCCTCCACTGAGGGGATTGTGGAATTTCACTATTGGTGAAAGGTATGGAAGGTGGGGTTGGACCCGAGTTTTTAATTATTTTTTGATGTTTGGTCATTTTCGGTACTTGTAGCAAGCCAGAACATTTTTGGTATGTTTTTGTAGTGAGGAGGGTAGGTCTTCCTAAGCCTATAATCCTTGTTTTCAGCCTCGAGGTGTGGTCTACAAAGTGGGAATTTGTAACAGCCCTCGTGAAAATTCCATGTAATAAAAGTTAATAAAGGAAAAACTGATAACCGCGGTTGATCAAACACTAATTCCAAGTTGAATGTTGGGCAAGACATCCTAGGGGGTGTTCATTTGGTTATTAATGGCTAAAGAAATTGGAAAAGGCAATTGCTAAAGCTTTGGAAAGGCAAAATGGCATTTTTGCACATTTATTTATGAAAAAAATGGAAATTAGGAGAAAAAGGAGGTGAAAGGTCACATGTTGCATGTGAGGAGGAAATTGAAGGAAAATAATGGAAAATGAAGAAAATAGAGGCCTCATTCATAAAAAGGCTTCTAAGGATCAGTTGGTAACCTTTTGTTAGTTGAGGTTTGAAGCTCTCCCATTATTCTCTATCTCTCTCTCTCTCTCTCTCTCTCTCTCTCTCACTCTTGGATACTTGGAGTTTTTTGGAGCACTTTGGCATTGGATCAAGAAAGGAAAAGAAGGAAAGATGAAGCAAAGATCAAGAAGGGAAAGGCAGAATTAAGCAGGTACCGTAGGATTCATTGCAGATATCGATTTGCATGTATATTTTCCTTGCTAGATTTTGCATGCATGGTATTGCATATGGTTCTTTTGTTGTTGTGGCACGGGGTTTTCCAGGTGTAACAGTGTTTTCAACCTAGCCTTTGTCGTTTCCGGATATTCATGATGTGAAGGGATTCTCATGTTTTGGTTGAGCTAGATTGTCGAATGCATTCGAAGATGAGTGGGGTGGATCCTTGAATGATAGAGCACATGGCCTACTGATCCCTGAACCAGATTGTGGATCATGGTAAAGCCACTGGCCTAATGACCCCTGAGCCAAACTGTGGGTTGCGGTAAAGCTTGGATTGTGTTGCCTCGGTGAGCCTAGGAATTTTTGCCGGTGAATGGCAGGATACACGGTAAAGCCAAGAGGTGGTTTTCTCTCCATTGGGCCTAGTAATCCCGGGTTTGGGATATGTGGTAAAGCTTAGGGAGTGCGTCTCGATTTAGGGCCTAGTGATCTGGGTTTGGATTGCGTTAAAACCTGAGAGACTAGGAGACAGGAAAAATTCCTCACGATGTAGGTGGAGAAATCTGATGGCATCCATGCTTGTTTGGCATAGTGATCAGGTGGAGATCACGATAAAGCCTATTATGATGTGTTCATTATGTTGGCCTAGTGATCCAGGATGGATTACGGTAAAGCCTAGTTTCTCTTGATGAGGGTGACTCAGTGGTTTAGCCCCAGTATGCTCTTGTTGGTTCTTTTGGCTTCAGTCTCACATTCACGCTTGGAATATGGCACGGGGGTGAATGGATGAAGAGAGATTTGGCTCAACCATTCTATGGTCGGGTGGAACGTGGAAGTCCCATACCGGGTTTGGTTTTTTCATCATTAATGAAAGGTTATTTCTCCTTGTGTTTCTAAGACCATTTTGATGGTCCAATTATATGTGGTCTATAAGGCTATACTTTCATGAGTATTTTTGTTCTTATTATGCTGGTTATATGTGTGTTTTATGATAATATCTATGTATGACTCTGTTGACAGTGTTGGACCCACCAACATGTCAAGGGATCACCCCGATAAGAAGTCCCAACTAGACCTCTTCTCGTTTGTTGTAAAGTCCCAGCAGTGGTTCATACGGTATCGCCTTGACCACGGTTGCACGCAGAGGCAAGCAGGATGTCCTTGTTGGTAGCAAGGGTGTGACTAGTGTAGCAAGCCAAGGAAGGTGCATGAAGGGTTCTAACACACGGAAAGTGGAATAAGTGTGCCCCTTGGAAACCTGTGGAAACACTCGCTTGGAAGGGAACACACGAGCAAAGATACATCACAAGCTGGAAGGAAAGTGAACCAACGATCCAAAGTGATGGTTAAACCAACAACACATCTCAATAATATTCATACATACATATATAGAAAAGTCCATACATACATGCGTAAGAAAACAAATACATATATCATTAGAGTAACCAAGACAACTTAAATACAATAAAAACATATGCATGAAACATGTTGGCTTTGTTATATTAAGAAAGTGAAAGTTCCAATCGTACATACAACCATGTCCAACTACTAGTCCCGACAACGGAACGTTACAGTCACTACCACCTAATCCTCCAAAGAGATATACTAGCTCTGCACTATGGAGAAGCTAAGGCTCATTACAATACACCTATAGGAATCTCGGCTCCCAAAAGTCTGTACAATGAGTTATGAGGTTCTATAAATAGAAAAGGGCAGGGTGACCCTTGACATTCCCCCTTTGTGACTCTTCACCTACCCTCATGACTCTTCAACTACTACATGACTGTTACATTCTACTATCGACACTTGGTCTTTCACTTTTAGAAGATTTACATTACAATCTTCACATGTACCCATGTGAGACAAAATAGGCTTGAGAAAGCCATGCAAGATAGTACTAAGAGTTGGACAGCTATTGGAAGACAAACTCTTCGACATCCTCATGTTGATCGACAATGGTGAACTGATGCCAAGCTTGGTAGTCCATGATGGTGTGTGTGTGCTCAATCGTGACATCCTACTGAAAGTGAACTCTCGCCTTCTTTGCATTCGGGTACATTGATTTGGAACCTCTGTCCAACTCGTCTGATAACATTCACATCATAGTCTTGAGTGCATTCAGACCAGCAACATGCTGATGCATAGTGTCTGTGATGATCTCCAAGTTTGCACTAGTGGCTACACGCATCAACTCATCAAAGTGCATATCCAGCTCCATTCGGACTTGGTTCTTTGACTTCGCCTCAATGAGTGTGTCAATAGATGGGATCGTGTGTGTGTACATAATGAGATCCATGCTTCTGAACACCCATGCATGTGAAGCATGCAAACTGGTGATGATTTGCGGGAGTTCCTCATAGTTCCGGATCTGACTCTAGATGCGTGCATTAAACTCTAGCGCCTTTGGCTTCATCATATTTGGAAAATGCAATGGGGCTCCTTTGTACCTCATTGTTCATGTTTGCATGTGGTCGACAACAGTGTGCATATTTGACAAGATGCGTGCTCTCCTAGCACAGCGCTACTGCCAACCGTTGAGATGGAAAACTGACTTATGCATGGTATCGAATCTGGCATAAAACATCTGCATGACTGTCTCGAGGGACAATACTTCATCCAATATTGCTCTCTTCAACTCTACTTTGGCAGATGATGTAGCCTTCTCTCCTCCCTACTTGGCCTCTTGTAACTCCTTAGCCATGCACTCATTCTCTGCTATCAAGAATCGAACACTCGAGCTGGTGGCTTCAGCATATGCTCTAGTAGCATCATCCAATGTTGTTGGATGCTTGCGCACATCATATACGATCACTCGTTCCTCAAACTGTGCAAGAGATAGGTGAACATCCAGAGTGGGCACTCTGCATGACTGCACAACTCTGTGTTGTGACTCGTCGAAAGATATGTTGTGCATCTCCGCCTCCAGATTGTCTTCAAGGATCTTTGTGTCTCCTTGATCGCTTGGGACTTGCTCTTCTTCTGGATCTAGTGAAGCTAGTGGGGTGACCTCTTGGTTCTGAGGCATGAGGTCAATATCCTGATCTGACTCTGGCTGCACCATATCCATATCCATCTGTTCTAGCATCTGTTCAATCTCCTGAGCTAAGTCCAGCTCCTGAGACTGCTCACCCTGTCTGCTCTGTGTCAACTGTTTGGATGAGTCTATAAAATGTATGGGTGCAGTTTCATCAGTCTGTGCATGCTTCACCTCCTATTGTGTATGTCCTTGCTACGCTTCCTTCTCTCTTTTGTGCAGCTCCTATTCTTCCTAGAGTTGCTGCTTCAACTCTTGCAACTCCTTTTTTGTTTGCTCCATCCTCCCTTTCTCTCTTTTCCTTTGCGCATTCCTCCTGTCGTTCTATTGCCTCTTACCCTCAATCTCCAAAGCTGCTTTCATAACGAGTGGATCTGCTTTGAACTTGTGGATTTTTTCTGCCTCTGAACTATCAGCAACCTTTCTCTTGCCTTTGTCATGCATAGGTCTGCTACCCTCTCCTGCTGCTGATGATGGTGCTCTCTGAGATGTTGCTTCCCTTTGCTTTGCTAACCATTCCACAGCTATGCCGACTGGTTCATTGAGCCTAGAGAAGTTGTGACAATATCTCCATGGGTCTTCCTCAGGCTAATGACATGCCCCGTGGATCTAAGGAAATTGCACTCTCGCACAATGGTCCTCTACTAAGCAATGCGGGTCATACAAATTGAAACATCTGGTGCCGAAGGTGAAACTCTTAAACTCCTCTATTTCGGCCTCAGCATGCTTGAGATTTTGTATCTCTCACAGCCCGATCTGCAAAGGAAGAGAGGGCCAAGGTGCCTTCTTCTTCCTGTGTAGTCTAGTTGACAACCCAGTTGAGATGTGATATGACGCCTCTTGCATGACGAGCTTGTCCATGGAAAACTTCGGTAAAACATGCGGAGGCTTCTCCGCGTTGTACATCCATATGAAGGTGCCAAGGGGTGAGGCATACCAATCTGCTATGTCGATCAATGCCTCCATTGATGCCTACGACATGCAAGGTGGATCCTGCTCAAATATCATTTTGTACACCGGGGTGACAAAGTGGTCTGACAACTGTGTGATAACTCCGCGGAAGCTGCATTCAGAGAACAATCTGCAATAAGTGTGCACATAGGTTTCCGAAGGTGTCCATGCCCAACTCAAACCTGGGAACTGCTTTTGGGAAAAAATTGCATCCAGTATATATGCGGACATGTATATCTCGGCTTGCTGACACTTCGGTGGATGTTGAGCTTCTATCACCTATTCCTTCAACTTGAGAGCCAACATGTCGGACCAGTTGCTTGGCCTTCCTTCGCTGGCAATTTGGTCCAACGCAATCACCTAGCTCTACATGAAGGTCTCCGTGCTCTCTTGGTTGTATAGGTGGCATGCAAAGATGACCAAGTACTGATATGCCTTTCCTAGTATCTTCATCTTATAAAATAGGTTGGGTGTTGTCTTGAACTTGGCTGGCTCTTTCACCCAACTCTTCAAGATATCTCTGGAGTGTGCGCTGCTACTAGGTTTTATGAAGGGTTTCTCCTTTGTAATCATCGGTTGTGACAAGTGATACATTTGCTAAAAGTCCTTCACCCTAAAAGTAGAAAGCTCTGTCCCACTGGCACTAATCAATGTCATCATCTCATGATCAGTGTGCGAGACAATCTAGTGGATCATGTCCGTGCATGGAAATGCGAGATACCTGCATGCAATCCGATACAAGCCAAACTTGTGAATGTTGACATAGACCCTGCAGTCTTCCAGATCTTCCTCAAATGTGCCTGAGAATGTGTCATTGATGTCCTTCCATTTCATATTGATGTCTTTGTCTATGAATGGCTTGGTGTCTTCGTAAATGGGTAAGTTCATAGAAACTTGTTCAACTGCATCACCAGTTGCACTTCCAACGGTGTCCTTTGACCCTTCTCTCTTGGAGGCCATTGTACTTGTACTTCTGAGAGACAGACGAACACTTGCTATACCTGGAGACATAACAACACTCATGGAAAGCAATCTGTCAATTGAAAACTGAAACAAATTTGAGGTCTGACATGCAACAGACATGGGTGACTGACTGGGAAGATTGCACAATTTTTTCTGGGAGGCTGGGAGACTGACTACCAAAACTGCGCAAGGCATAGTGCAGCCCGTCAAGAGGCTGACTGACTACTGGCAGTGCACAATGCATAGTCCAACCTGGCTTGCTGAGGACTGAAATTACACAATGTGCAGTTTCAGTCAGCAAAGGCATGCAAACCCAGCAAATTGCATTGCGTAATTTCTAGGGCCAGTAGGGCACTACCTCCCAAAATTGCGCAATGCAAGCCTGAAGGTCAATGCTGGCCAGATTTGCGCAGTTTCTAGAGGGAAGGCAGATCCTTCACTTCAGAAAATGTGCATTGTTGTCTGGGCAAGGTAAGGTCTAAGCCAAGGCAGCCCAGACCTGCCGACGAGTCACTGAAAACATGAAGAGGTTTGAATGCATGGTGATACTAAGTGTAAGCAAGAGTGAATGATCATGCATGCAAACAGTGAATGCAATATTCAAAAAATTGGAACGCATGCAAGTGTGTGAAGCGAGTCGCCGCAACAACGACCGTAAGTGAAAAATAGTGTCATGCATGCAACAATAGTGAGATGCAAACAAAAACTGAAACGGTGCTTCTACAAGCTAACATACATTAAAACGATAGAAAGTGTTCAACAAAACCAAGAAAACAACTTTCACACAAGAAAAATAAAAAAACGACAGAAAAGAAGAAAATGACATAAAAAGTAAACTTACTCAGAAAAAGTTGATTTGAATGTATTGAAGACTCCTAGATGCGATATGGGATGTTAGAGCTCCAAGATCGATGTGAGGAATGAACTTTGTAGTGTCAGATAAATAAGTTTGATAAGGATGAGGCTTATGACGTGCATGCCACAAACCTAGGAAAAAGTGACACTTGGAGGGGAGTTTCTAAAAATATCTTTGCATGTAACCTCCAGTTGCTAAAAATAGATCCCTAAAATCTAGGGATGCTTTTTTCATGTTGCTTTTTGCTATTTTAAGGAAAACAACCCATGCATGCAAACCAGGATTCTCAGTCCCAGAGGGAACCGATAAACCTGAAGGCACATGCAGTAGTCTGAAAGCCTGGGAAAGGGATTTGCGTAGTTTTTGGGTTGAGCAAGGCTGGCTGTCCCTCAGGCATTGTGCAATTTCTCGGGTTAGTGGGTCACTGCCTCCCAGAATTGCACAATTTCTGGGATGAAACCTAGTGTCGGGCTGGATTGTGCAGTTTCCTAAGAGGGGGCTTCCTAGTTGGATTACACAATTATGGAGCTCAGTATGTATCCTAGCAGGATTGCATAAATTCTAGGGGGAAGGTTGGTTCCCCTCTAGAATTGCGCAATTTTTAGAGGGAAAATCTTAGCCAGATATTTGCCTAAGTCTGAAATTCCACCCTGTGGGGGGAGACAAACAAGTTGACATGCACATGCTGGTAGGCCACTGAAACTCAACTGAAGATTATGTACCTGGATAGTTCAAGACATGCTGCTAAGGATGGTTGGTAGGGAGGCTCCAAAAAGAAGCTAAGGAAAAATTTTGGAGGGTGGTTATAGCCGCTACAACACTTGGCGACACACTGGTAGAACTTCAGCTCTCTGAATGGACCTTGTTACGTGAAAAGAAAGTCTAACTCCTCCGAAAATATTGTTCAATTCTCTGATCATCTTGGTTCCACACCAGCTTGATTGAAAGATACAACATCTGCCATGCTCTTGGTCAGTCGACACACATTCCAAGCCAAGTCAACACAATTGTTTTGATTGGGATGAAGGGTATATTGTTGCACAAGCAATATGGTAGTTAGAGTTTCAGTTTCATATCTGGTGTTGCTTTGCTGCCAGCGGGCTTGGACAATACCCTGGAAAATCACGCAGGAACACAAGCATCGCTCCACTGCTAGTGAACCTGGTCAATACCCCGGTGGAGTTACTTGCATCACCTCTCTACGCAAGAAGCATTTCTCTTCTTTCCCTTGATTCATTTTTCATTTTTTCAATTTTTTTTACATTTTCATTTTCATTTATTTATTTATTTTTCCATTTTTCCATAACTGTGCATAAGAACTTATTTATTTTAGAGGTGGAAGAGGGATCCCGACTTATTGAGAGCAAAAGAGGTTGTTCCTTCAGAGAAGTATTTTGTGTATACCTCTGAGATGATTGTTAAGGTTTTCACCCTCACCTTACTCTACTTGACTGATTTGACAAGGGTTAACCAAAAACAACCAACTAGAGTAGGTGACACTAGTTAGCACGCAAGCATTGTGTTTTTATCAAGGTTCACTTCGAACAGAACATATTTTTCATTGGTGTATCATGGACTAAAGACAACAAGTTCTAAATATTGAGACATGATGATAGATAACCAAGTAGTGATAACTGCACAAGACCTCTTGCACTTTACCTTCGCTTGTTTCAAGAGTCGCACACAACTTCATGCAAAACTAACTACAAACGTAAACAAGCAAACAAACAACTAAAAGAGCGACGAGCAGAAGCAAAATGCGAAAGAAAAGTGAATAAAAAAACAAGGAAGCAATAAAACAAACACACAAAGCAAGAAGCAAACATGCATGCAAGAAAACAAGATAAGAAGCAAACACTACTCCTACTCCTAAACTAACGGTGCATGGGCTTGATCACGTGAAGTGATACTTCCAATGCAGCCACCGATGCATTGGTCGACCCATGTTGGTGAAGGCAAGATTCGTGAACAACATATTCAGGTGAACCAGCAAACATGAAAGATATAACAATGAATAAAAACATAGTCCGAGTTTAAATGCGTCCACAAAGCATAAATGAGTGTAAGCAAATGACATGCAATCCATGGAGTTACCATGGTGTTGTGATACACTGCATGCAGATGTTAATATATGCATTCTCTTGACTATGACATGCAAGAAAATGAAAGAAACATAGACAAATTGCATCGTGCACATGTGCTTACTGTGTAAGATTCCTCTAGTGCATGAGCAACTGGATCATGTAGTTCGTGTGGAGGAAGTGAAATCTGTGTGTGGGACTGCTCTTCAATGCATATAGATGAGTGATGAGGAGCCTTGGGTCTTTCAACAATTTCTTAATTAGAATTGAGGCCAATCTCAGGACAACAAGGGCATGACATAACCATCAGATTGGGATGAAGTGCCTCAATAGTCTGCGGGGTTTCGACTTCGTCAATAGATAGATCATCATAAACATGTGGCTTTGAAATATCAACAAGAATAAAATCATCATCGTGATCGAATACGGGAGTAAATAGACCACGACAACTATGATCATAAAAGTCAATGATTTCATCGACATCCTCATGATCAGATAAATCAAATAGAGGGGTAGATGAGAAGAAACAATGTTCACCCTCTGCATTTATGGAAAAAGCAGATGAAAAATCAAGTGGATTTTCAATGAATAATTGGTCCTCTCCATTGCCAAATGATGGAATGACCTTGGGTGTGTTATGCGAATGATCAACAATGAGTACATCCATAGATGGAGATGCACAGGGAAAATCAGGGATAGTAGAATCACCAAAGATGTCACGAAAAAGCAGAGGAGGCACAGGCAGAAGGAGATCATCCTTCGTCACGGGTTAATGTTCGAGTTCCCAGTTATACTCATCAGGAATGAAAACACATGTTGGTTTTGCAACACCAACTCCATTGATGGCTTGATCCTTGTTCACAACAGGTGTAGAGTCCAAAATGGAAGAACACAAGACATTGAAATCCAGAGGATTAGCAGAACATGAAGATGGAGGCTGTGGTAACAGATGCATGTGACAACCCATGGGCCTCCCAACCAAATCTACGTGAAAATTGAGAGAAGTGATTCTGGGAGGATATTACAGTTGAACATACATGTGTGCATGTTCTCCCACATCACTCTGTAGTGGTGGAGCTATTTGATGAGGGGAAGGTGGGTGATCAGAAACTAGATTAGGGGCAAAACTTTGCTCAAAAATAAAAGTTCTTGGAATCGCTCAAAACCTAAATGACCACATCTGTCTCAGTGCTACAATCCCAACGCAACTCATTTCACTCAAAACGGATCTTGTATGAAAAAGATAAAGACGTCTGTTTGTTTTCTCAAATAGGCAAATTTTGGGTACAAGGTGACTGGGATGTTGACTAGGCATCCGTATAGCCCATTCAGCAAAAGGAATATTCCTTGGAATATTCTCGAAATATTTTGACATATGGATCAATGGGATTTTGACAATTTTCGGCATTTTATTGATCAATGACATTGAGGTGGACCAATGAGAGACTGACACGTGGCAAGCCCGAAGGCCACCACTTGCCCTCTCAAAGGTTATTTAAAATGTTATTTGGAGGTAAGAAAAGTTTAACCCGCGACCTCGCCCACACAAGCACCATGCACTACCGTTATGCCACAACCATGTCACTTAACAATTTGCCGGCGCAATTTATATTTAAAGAGTGAAATGCGGCAGATTGGGGGAGGAGAGGGCCAGCCCCCTCCACATGTGACCAACACTACAAACCAGGGGCCAGTGCTTAGTGCTAACTGCGCCATTAACGTGCTAAGTGGAGTTTAGTGTTAATTAACCCATGATTAACCATTAATTAATTTTGGTTTAACTTGGTGAAATTTTGGCAGGTCTGACAAATCCAGCATTATGCCAGTTTTGGCGGGGTTAACTGAAGTTTCTCTAGATTTGGTGGAGTTTTCCTAGGGAAAATTGAAGAGACCATAACTTCTTCAATTTTCGACCAATTTTGGCTCAAAAAGAGTCATTCCTAGATTATTTGGATGCTATGAACACAATGGAACAAGTTGCAAAGGCAGAAAGACACTTCTGTATGTGATTTTTCTACGTTGAAGTTTAAGGAAGCCTAGGGCCACCAGGAGAGGAGGTCAAGCCTAGATCAGTTGAAGTCCAATTGCAGAGCTTGGATAGTTATTTTTGGGGTTTTTGGGTCTTCTGAATCCAATGGAGCAGGTTGAAAAGCCATTGGAGCACTACAGGTGCATGTAATAAGATAATTGACCATTAATCCAAAGAGGGCCTAGCCATTGAAGCAGGTCCAAGGAGATGTAGCCCAAGAGGGGTGAACTCCTTTATCGACTTTGTGTTATGATTTTGTTGTGTTTTATTTCTCTACAATTTTACTTGATGTATATGTGTTTTAAACAACTAATTAACCTCATAAATTTCTCATAAAAGACACTCAACACTTGACACATAATTCCTCACATTTTGGTTAATTTGAGATGATCCTAAACACATTTTTTTAATACTGATGAGGGAGATTGCATAGCATTAATAAGTTTTCCCAACATTCAGATCAAGTTGGTATCAGAGCACTATTAGCTCATTTTAACCCTGACATGGTTTGCTAAGGTTAGCTAGAAAATTAGCTATTGGTTTTGTATTTGTGCAAGGAAGATTTAACTGTGTGCGAGTTTATGTGTGTAAGCTGAAGAAGGGAGATGCTTCTTTGTTGAGAAACTTTTTGAAGCTTTGTGAAGCTTTTTGATGCATTACAAGTGTGATGGCAACTTCAACAAGTGATGTTTCTAATCCATCTTCCTTAGAAAGACTCTTTCATTTAGAGATGTTGCAAGAGCTTATCATCATGAGAGATATGGTGCAAGAGATGAATGACGATAGGAAGGAGAACACTATAATTCAAGAGGATTTGATGGCCATGAAGGAGGAGAAGCAAGAACTTCTTGAAAATATGCATGAGATGGAGATTCAACTCCATGATGCCAAGGAAACCCTAGCCAAGTATGTGCATGAAAATGAGGTATGCAATTCAAGTTTATCTTCAATTTCCTCTCAAAATTGGTGCTTTTGAAAGACACATTATAGGAATATGGCCCAAATTATTGATGAAGATGGGTTATGAAGGTAAAGGTTTAGGCAAACATGCACAAGGCATAGTTGATCCCATTGTTGTTGAGGAAAGGCCTAGGCATTTGGGTCTTGGTTATGGACAACATGATGGAGAATGCTCCAAAGTCAAGGAGGCACATGAAGGTGTTCCAAGAAGGACTTTCATTACATGTTCATTACCTCAAGCTTGTGAAGTTTGTGTTCATGAGGAATGCAAAAGTTTTATACCCACTTTGCAGGAAGATGCTGATAAGCATTAAACTAGTGGAAATGACAAACAAGAGGAAGTTGAAAGCTCTAAGGTCATTGAAACCATTGTTGGTATTTCAAAGAGATCCACTACCTCATCAAATTCACCTCTTCAAGAAGGCGACAAAGGTGAATGTACAAGGTATAAATCTACCTTTAATCAAATTTATTTTGATTATGATAAACATGGTAAATCTTCACATAAGATTTGGAGAAAATTTACATGTTCCTTTTTTGGTTTGAATAACCATACTGTTTTGAGGTGTTGGAAGAGGATATCCATACACAGGAAAATTTCAAAACAAAACAGACATAAAGCCAAAAGTCCATTGGATAATGGAAACCATGTTGAAAAGAAGATGCAATTATTTTTCACTCATTGCCATAAGTAGGGTCATTTTGTAGACAAGTGTTGGGCTTTGCATCCAACAAGTCATCCATGACATTTGAAGAAGGTGGAGAGAAATTGTTGGGTTGTGTTATATTCTTTCCACGTAGTTAATAGGGGGTTTGAAGGGCACCCGTAACACCACTTTATGGGGTTCGGGGCAGCGCCCCGGAAAATTTTGCTTTTGGAACATATGTTAGGTTGGGCGGACCCACCTATGGTTTTTTGCATGATTTTCGCACATGTTTTTTGGACGCGATGGTTTTCGGTCCATGGTATTGGATGCTTCGGCATGTATAAATATGTATTGTAACATTGAAAGGAACATAATGAAAAATCAAGCTGGTAGTCCCGGTTTTGGGATCCAGGGAAAAATCTCTGTGCATATGTGTTTTATGGGTTATGCTCTCGCATTGTTTATTTTCTTTGTTTAAGAATTCATATGCAGGTAATTTCTGTACAGGGTTAAAACCTACATTTGGTATCAGAGTTGTTTTGGCTTCAAGGGGACGCCTTTGTTGCTGAGGGGTTTCGCTCGGGCCTGTAGTAGACCCTGTTCAGTGGGAGATCTACGAGATCGATTATGGTGGTGAAAGAAGATGGCGAGTAGTGGAAAGATAGAGATTGAGAAGTTCAATGGTCAGAATTTTGAGTTGTGGAAACTCAAGATGGAGGATCTGTTGGTGGATAAAGATCAGTGGATCGCGGTAGATCCGGGTACTAAACCATCGGGAGTGACCGATGAAGAATGGAAGAAGTTGGATCGGAAGGCAAAGAGCACAATACGATTGTGTGTCTCGGATTCAGTATTGCTGAATGTATCAGGGGAAGCTATGGCAAAGGATTTGTGGGTCAAGTTAGGGACTTTGTACCAATCTAAGTCTCTGGTGAATAAACTGTTCCTGCGGAAAAAGCTGTATAACCTGAGGATGAAAGATGGAGACTCAGTAACAGAGCATCTGAATGCGTTTAATATGTGGTAAGTCAGTTATTATCTGTTGATATTAAAATTTCAGATGAAGATAAGTGCATCAGTTTGTTGTGTTCTCTACCAGATTCGTGGGATAGTCTGGTTATTGCAATAGGTAGCAATGCAACTGCTTTGCAGTTTGATGAAATAGTCTCAGCCTTGCTGATGGAGGAGATGAGATGGAAAAATATGGACAACCAGAATGGTGATGCCTTGTCTGTACGAGGACGGTCCCAGAACAGAAACAAAAATAAGTCATCGAGTGGGAGATCTAATTCTAGAGGGAGATCTAAATCTCCAGGAAAACCTACAAAGGTGGTGTGCTGGAAATGCGGAAAGGAAGGGCACTTCAGAAGGGATTGTAAATCTAAAGCTCCTGATAAAGGAAAGGGATCTGATGATGCTCCTTCTGCAGAGGCGAAAACCACCTCAGATGAAGGTGGGGATGTGTACTTGGCTTCTTCAAGTACACATGTAGATCATGAGGCATGGTTGATTGACTCAGGTGCATCCTTTCACTTCACTCCCCATAGAGAGTGGTTCTGCGAGTATGAGAAATACGATGGTGGTGATGTCTTCTTAGGAGATGATAGGAAGGATAGAATCATTGGTCGGGGAAAAGTAAAGTTGAAGTTGCAAGGTGGAAGGGTTAGAACACTTCCGGGTGTTCTACATATTCCTGCATTGGCCAGTAATCTGATTTCTTTAAGCAAGTTGGATGATGCAGGTGTAAAGACGGTGTTCGAGAAAGATACCTGCAAGAAGGTTCGAGGAGCACTGATATTAATGCAGGGAGTTCGGATTGGAACTCTGTACAAGCTGCAAGGTAGCACTGTTGTTGATGGGTGCAATAGTTCTATGGTTCCTGAAAATGGAGTAGAGAATCTAGTGGTCTCTGGAGAGAAGACCATGTTGTGGCATCAAAGGCTTGGACATATTGGAGAGAAGGGCCTTCGAATACTTCATGGTAAAGGTATGGTAGAAGGTATGAATAATAGCTCTCTGGATTTTGATTTCTGTGAAAATTGTGTATATGGGAAGCAGAATCGGGTGAGTTTCCCCTCTGGTGGTAAGAGGACGAAACAGATATTAGAGCTTGTGCATAGTGATGTGTTTGGACCTGTGAAGGTTCCATCATTGGGTAAGTCTGTGTACTATGTATCATTCACAGATGAATTCTCAAGGAATACATGGATATATTTTCTTAAGAAGAAATCTGAAGTCTTTGACAGGTTTAAAGAATTTAAGGCTCTGGTGGAAAATCAGACAGAGAAGAAGATAAAGGTGCTGAGGACAGATAATGGTGGAGAATTTTGCAGTAAGGAATTTGAAGAATTTTGTAAGAAGTGTGGTATAGCACGGCAGAAGACTACTCCATATACACCTCAACAAAATGGAGTTGTAGAAAGAATGAACAAGACGTTGATGGAAAGGGCAAGAAGCATGCTCAGTGGTGCCGGGTTAGGACAGGAATTCTGGGCAGAGGCGGTGGATACTGCATGTTACCTGATCAACAGATCACCTTCATCAGCGTTGGAGGATAAGACTCCACAAGAAGTATGGACTGGTAAGAAACCCTCTCTTTCACATCTAAGGGTATTTGGATGTGATGCATATGTACATGTTCCAAAGGAGAAACGAACCAAGTTGGATAGTAAATCTGAAAAGTGCATCTTTATTGGGTATAAGGATGGTTTAAAGGGTTATAAGCTTTGGAACCCAGTCACACGGAAGGTTGTGTACAACCGAGATGTGTTGTTCAGAGAGGTAAAATATGTTATTCAACATGAAGTCCAACCAAAGGAACCTGAGAAGATAGAGTTTCAGCCAAAGGAGGAAGAATCAGACTCTGCAGCAGAGGAGGAATTAGAAGATGAAGAGCCACAAACTGCGGCTGTGAGAAGATCAGTTCGAGAAAGAAGGCAGCCAGAAAGGTATAGTCCATCTGCTTTCAGTTCAAATTTTGCTTTGTCTGTTACTGATAATGATCCCAGAACTTTGAAGGAAGCAGTGGATTCAGAGGATGGAAAACTCTGGAAAGAGGCCATGGTCGATGAAATGGCATCTTTGCACAAAAATGAGACTTGAGATCTGGTGGAGTTGCCGGCTGGAAGGAAACCCATTGGCAGCAAATGGGTGTTCAAGAAGAAGACAAATGCAGAAGGAAAGGTGGAGAAATACAAAGCTCGGTTGGTAGCAAAAGGTTATTCCCAGATGCCGGGAATTGATTTTGGTGATATTTTTTCTCCTGTTGCCAAGGTAACTTCTATTAGATTACTTTTATCTGTTGCTGCTGCTTTTGATTTTGAGGTAGAACAGATGGATGTGAAGACAACATTTCTTCACGGGGATTTGGAAGAGGAAATCTACATGAAGCAACCTAAAGGCTTTGCGGTGAAGGGTAAGAAAGAACTGGTATGCAAGTTAAAGAAGTATCTGTATGGGTTAAAACAGTCACCAAGGATGTGGTATCAGAAATTTGATACATTTATATGGAGACTTGGCTTCACCAGAAGCAAAGCAGATCATTGTGTGTATTGCAAAATTAATTGGTGACCGTATTATTTATCTGGTCTTGTATGTGGATGATATGTTGCTAGTTGGAAATGACAAAGAAATTATCCAGGATTTGAAGACCCAATTGTCCTCCAAATTCGACATGAAAGATCTTGGGGCTGAAAACTATATTTTGGGCATGGAAATTAAAAGAGATCATTCAAAGAGGAAGCTCTGGTTAAACCAGAGGAAGTATGTCGAGGCAATACTCCAGAGGTTTAGTATGCAGGATAGTAAACCGGTGAAGGTTCCTATTCCTGTAGGTGTGAGGTTATTTGCTGAACAGTGTCCCAAGACACAAGAAGAGGAAGAGGACATGTCCCGTGTTTCATATGCAGGTGCAGTGGGTAGCCTGATGTATGCAATGGTCTGTACTAGACCAGACATTGCACATGCAATGGGAGTATTGAGCAGGTTTATGTCAAAACCTGGGAAGGAGCACTGGACAGTAGTGAAGCGGGTTTTCAGGTATTTGCGTGGCACTAGTGATTATGGTTTGTGCTACCAAGGAAGACCAGGATTGGACAGAGTGTTGGATATTCATGGGTTTGTTGATGCAGACTGGGCTGGAGATCTGGATCAGAGAAGATCTACAAGTGGGTATGTGTTTAACCTATTTGGAGGTGCAGTCAATTGGATGAGTAAGAAACAATCTGTAGTGGCACTATCAACTACAGAGGCAGAATACATGGCAGCCACTCATGCAAGCAAGGAAGCAGTTTGGTTGCAAAGATTGTTTTCAAGTATGGGGTTAGTACAGGGAGCTATAAGAATAGACTGTGACAGCCAAAGTGCAATTTTCTTGGCAAAGAACCCTGCTTATCATTCAAAGACAAAGCACATTGATGTTCAATATCACTTTGTGAGGGATATGATAGAAGATAGAAAGGTGTTGCTGGTAAAGGTGGACACTTTGAAGAATACTGCAGATGCATTGACAAAATCTGTGAGCTCTGAGAAGTTCTCTTAGTGTAGAGAAGCAATGGGAATCTCAGGGCTGAAAAATGACTAAGCTCTCCTGTGGCCCCCTGTGGAAAGAAAACAACAAGTGGGAGATTGTTGGGTTGTGTTATCTTCTTTCCATGTAGTTAATAGGGGGTTTGAAGGGCACCCGTAACCCCACTTTATGGGGTCCGGGGCAGCGCCCCGGAAAATTTTGCTTTTAGACCATATGTTAGGTTGGGTGGACCCACCTATGGTTTTGTGCATGATTTTCGCACATGTTTTTTGGACGCGATGGTTTTCGGTCCATGGTATTGGACGCGATGGTTTTCAGTCCATGGTATTGGATGCTTCAGCATGTATAAATATGTATTGTAACATTGAAAGGAACATAATGAAAAATCAAGCTGGTAGTCCCGGTTTTGGGATCCAGGGAAAAATCTTTGTGCATATGTGTTTTATGGGTTATGCTCTCGCATTGTTTATTTTCTTTGTTTAAGAATTCGTATGCAGGTAATTTCTGTACAGGGTTAAAACCTACAGAAATTTTGGCAAGAATGGAAAATAGGATTCCACAATTGATGTGGGTCACGATGATACGAATGATGAAGTGCAGCTGGAAGAAGTGCCATTGAAATGGTTTGGAAAGAGATGGTTAGATTTCTTAACCAATTAAGGCCTTGCATTTCTTTTGATAATTCATGCAAATCTTGTCTTATTGATGAATTTCCTTGTTATTTGGATGCATTTCTTTTCTCCTAAAAGTATGTTGCATATTGCATGAAGCAATATGTTGGAAAAGTAGAGTTATGTTGACTCACTTAGATGCAACAAAGATGGCAATTTGCAACTACAAATTTTCATGCATGTTGCATTCTTGAACTTGCATGTTTATGCCAGGAAGGTGTGCGAAAGTGGAGTATGTTGACTCACTTTATCACAACAAATTTGGTCATTTCATCTCTTTAAGTACTCGTACATACCAATGGGATTATTGTACTTGTGAGAGAGTTGAGAATTGTCATACATGCATGAGAGTTTGTGTCTGTGAACAGTGGAATTTTTAATAGTTTCAATGTGCTTGAACATGCATGAGTGATTGATTTGTGTTGGTTGATTGCTTTGTTAACATGTATGTTGTCAACTTGAGAATGTTGATCATTTTCACATGCATGAGTGTCGACTTGTGTGGTCGATTGATTGTTACATATATGTTATATCAACTTGGAAGAGTTGATTTTGCCTCCAAAGATGAAAGGGAGATGTGACGAATTGTTTCATGAGAATGTTGAATTCTAGTTGTAAATCATCAAGTTGTTTGAAGAAGCATGTTTTGTCAACTTGTGTTTAGTTGATGGTTTATACACCAAGATGTAAGAGTACATGGTGATGTTCACATGATATGACATTTGTTTCTTTGACGAAGAAAAAAGAAGAGGTCATCAAGTTATATTCTTGCATGAATGTTTTTCAAGGTTAATGGTGTTTCTTGTGACACGATGTCGCAGGATTTTGGAAGGTCCACGCTTGAGAAAGAGGCTCATGATTAGCCTTCATTCTCAAACCGTGACATCAGCAACATTTTAATACTGG
Organism: Pinus tabuliformis; assembly: GCA_031772625.1. Taxonomy (NCBI): domain Eukaryota; kingdom Viridiplantae; phylum Streptophyta; class Pinopsida; order Pinales; family Pinaceae; genus Pinus; species Pinus tabuliformis. The sequence continues at coordinate 417,148,325 of CM062815.1, forward strand.
AGGATGATGGAATCAAGAAGTGAAAGTGGACAAAAATGCCAAAACAATTTACAGCCATTGTAGACCATTTGATGTGTTGATGCCAAGAAGCGAAAGAGATGGCGAATGCATTCTTCCAGATGTGGAATTTGAAACCGTGGAGGTAAATGAATGATCATTTATTTTCTTGTTATTACTGATATTGGAACTCATTGTTGTAGTTCACTCAGATGGGCTTAACTTGGAAAAGTGGTTTCCAAGGAGAATCTTGCATTGAATGCATGTGTTGCAAAGGAGGAACATGATTCTCAGTGGGAAGGCCATTAGTCAGCTTTCCAAGCACCGAGGGATCACTTTGGTACAACAGGGTGTTTAATCAGAAAGTAACCAACAAGTGTTGGATTGGGTCAGCAGCAAAAGGAGAACATTGGTTGAAGTGCCAAGCCATTTGGAAGGCAAGGCATGTCAGTGAACCCAAGTGGTTGTCATGGAGATTTTTCTAGGTAGAATCAATTGATAGAACTTGGGAAGGAGAAGAGTATTTATCTCTCATCAAATAACCAGCTTTTGTGGGTCGAAAAGCCTTTCAGTGGGAAGGAGTGATCGAAATCTGGATTAGGGGCAAAAATTTGCTCAAAACTCAAAGTGATTGGAATTGTTCAAAACTTGAACGACTACGCCCGTCTCAGTGATGTGACCCCAATGCAACTCATTTCACTCAAAGTCGAGCTCGTATGAGAAAGATAGAGACTTTTTTCCTTTTTGTCAAACATGCAAATTTTGGTTACAGTGTGACTAAGATGCTGACTAGGCATCTGTACAGCACAGTCAGCCAAAATAATATGCTAAGGAATATTCCTAGAATATTTTGACATATGGCTCAATCATATTTTGACAATTGTCGACATTTTATTGGTCAACGACATTGAGGTGGACCAATGAGAGGCTGACATGTGGCAAGCCCGGAGGCTACCACGTGCCCTTTGAAAGGTCATTTAAAATGTTATTTGGAGGTCGATGGAGTTGAACCCACGACCTCACCCGCACAAGCCCCACACACTACTGTTATGCCACAACCATGTCACTTAACAATCTATGGCCACGATTTCTATTTAAAGAGTGAAACATGGTGGATTGTGGGAGGAGAGGGCTAGCCCCCTCTACATGCGACCAACACTATAAACCAGGGGCCAGTGCTTAGTGCTAACTTCGCCATTAACGCGCTAAGTGGAGTTTAGCATTAATTAATCCATTATTAACCATTAATTAATTTTAGTTTAACTTGGAGGAAGTTTGGAAGGTTTGACAAATCCAGCATTGCGCCAATTTTGGCAGGGTTAATTGGAGTTTCTCCACATTTGGTGGAGTTCTCCTAGGGGAAAACTGAAGAGACCATAACTTCTTCAATTTTCGACCAATTTTGGCTCAGAAAGAGTCATTACTAGATGATTTGGATGCTCTGAACATAATGGAATAGGTTGTAGAAGAAGAAAGACACTTCTGTATGTGATTTTGTTACGTTGAAGTTTAAGGAAGCCTAGGGCCACCAGGAGAGGAGGTCAAGCCTAGATTAGCTGAAGTCCAATTACAGAGCTTGGATAGTTATTTTTGGGGTTTTTGGTCTTCTGAATCCAATGGAGTAGGTTGCAAAGCCATTAGAGCACTACAGGTGCATGTAATCAGAAAATTGACCATTAATCCAAAGAGGGCCTAGCCATTGAAGCAGGTCTAAGGAGATGTATCCCAGGAGGGGTGAACTCCTTTATTAGCTTTCTGTTATGAGTTTGTTGTGTTTTATTTCTCTGCAATTTTTCTTGTTGTATATGTGTTTTAAACAACTAAATAACCTCATAAATTTCTCATAAAAGACACTCAACACATAACACATAATTCTTCACATTTTGGTTAATTTGAGACAATCCTAAACACATTTTTTAATAATGATGAGGGAGATTGCATAGCATTAACAAGTTTTCCCAACATTCAAATCAGCAGTAAGTCACCTGTGACAGTGACTGCACCCTCTTGAGATTGCGCAGCTCCATCACCGAAGTATGTTGAATGGGGTTTGAACTTCAACTTCATCTTGGGATTGATCGATTTGTTAAGGCAATATTCGAATCTATCCCAAAGATATTGGAATTTCATTTGGATTTTCAAAGCTTCAAACTAAAGTACACGTAAGCACTGCCAAAAATGCATAGGCGATTCTTGCGGAGTCTTCGGTTGTTTCAATAGTTTTTTGTCAAGTGGTTCAGGGTCAAAATGATGGAAAGTAGATTCAATTAGATCACATAACTGCTCAAGTGAGTGTACGCAACCATGAGGCAGGTTGTGGCACCATCGTTGCGGGGATTCACGAAGTGTGTGTGAAAGCAACAAGCTGACCTCGACTTCATCGAACTCATATGAATCCTCAAGGAATGCAAGGAAGTGGTGTAAGCACTGAGGGCAGGCCACTTTGCCTTCACCATTGTATGTGAATTCTGACAAGAGATCCTAAAACTCCCTCGTGATGTCAAGAGGTTCAACATTAGAAGAAATTGTGGAGGGAGGAGTCTAATGATATCCATGACAGATATGCGAAGATTCTAAATAGGATGTGAGGACTCAACTTGTCATTTGGACCTCCGTCTAGCACTAGAAATGTTGACGGTAAGGGACCCACCAACATGTCATGGGATCTCCCTGGTAAGAAGTCCCAACTAGAGCTCAGACCGTGTAGTGTAGGAGTCGCAACAGTGGGTTGTACGATATCACCTTTACTGTGGTTTCTCATAGAGGCAAGTAGGATGTCCTTGTTGGTAGCAAGGGTGTGACCAGTGCAGCAAGCCAAGGAAGGTGCATGAATGGTTCTAACAAATGAAAAGTGGACTAAGTGCACCCGTTGGAAACCTGTGGAAACAAGCGACTTGGAAGGGAACACACAAGCAAAGATACATCACAATATGGAAGGCAGGTGAACCAACAATCCAAAGTGATGGTTAAAGCAACAACACATCTCAATAAGATTCATACATACATATATTGAAAAGTCCATACATACATGCGTAAGAAAACAAATACATATATCATTAGAGTAACCAAGACAACTATAATACAATAACAACATATGCATGAAACATGTTGGCTCTATTATATTAAGAAAGTGAAAGTTCCAATCATACATAAAACCATGTCCAACTACTAGTCCCCACAACGGAACGTTACAGTCACTTCTACCTGCTCCTCCAAAGAGATATACTAGCTCTGCACTGTGGAGAAGCCAAGGCTCATTATAATACATTCCAAACTTTCTCTAAGATACACATATAGGAAGCTTGGCTCCCAAAATCCTGTACAATGAGTTATGAGGTTCTATAAATAGAAAAGGGGTGACCCTTGACATCCCCCCTTTGTGACTCTTCACCTACCCTCATGAATCTTCAACTACTACATGACTGTTACATTCTACTATCAACACTTCTTCTTTCACTGTTACAAGATGTTACATTAAAATCTCCACATGTACCCATGTGAGACCAAATAGTCTTGAGAAATCCATGTAAGACACTACTAAGACTCGGATAGCTGTGGGAAGACCAACTCTTCGACATCCTCGTAATGATTGACGGTGGTGAACTGATGCCAAGCTTGGTAGTTCGTGATGGTGTCCATGTGCTCAATGGTGACATGCTGCTAAAAGCGAACTCTCACCTTCGTTGCATCTGGGTACATTGATTTGGCATGTCTATCCAACTCATCTGATAACATGTGCATCATAGTCTTGAGTGCATCCGAACCAAAAACATACTAATGCATAGTGTCTGCGCTGGTGGCTACATGCATCAACTCATCAAAGTACATGTCGAGCTCCGTCCAGACTGGGTTCTTTGACTTCGCCTTGGTGAGTGTGCCAATAGATGGGATCGTGTGTGTGCGCACAATGACATCCATGCTTCTAAACACATGTGCATGTGACACCTGTAAAATGGTGATGAGTTGCAGGAGTTCCTCATAGTTCCGAATCTGACTCTGGATGCGTGCTTTCAACTCTGGCGCCTTTGGCTTCATCATCTTTGGCAAATGCAATGGGGCTCCTTTGTACCTCATTGTCCATGTTTGCATGCGGTTGACAGTAGTGTACAGATTTGACAAGATGCGTGCTCTCCTAGCACAACACTGCTGCCAACCGTTGAGATGGACAACCGACTTATGCACGGTACCGAATTTGGAATACAAAATCTGCATGACTGTCTCAAGGAACTATACTTCATCCAGTATCACTCTCTTCAACTCTACTATGGTAGATGATGTAGCTTGATCCCCTCCCTGCTTGGCCACTTGTAACTCCTTAGCCATGCGCTCATTCTTTGCTATCAATAATCGAACACTCGAGCTAGTGGCTTCATCATATGCTCTGGTAGCATTGGCCAATGCTTCTGGATGCTTGCGCACATCAGATACGCTCACTCATTCCTCAAACTGTGTAGGAGATAGGTGAACATATGGAGTGGGCACTCTACATGACTACACAACTTTGTGTTGTGACTCGTCGAAAGATATGTTGTGCATCTCTGACTCTGGATTGTCTTCAAGGATCTTTGTGTCTCCTTGATCACTTGGGACTTTCTCTGCTTCTGGATCTGGTGAAGCCAGTGGGTTGATATCTTGGATCAGAGGCATGAGGTCAATATCCTGATCTAACTCTAGCTACACCCTACTTGTGTCCATTTGTTCTAGCACCTGTTCAATCTCCTAAGCTAAGTTCTACTCCTGCGACTGCTCACCCTGTCTACTATGTGATAGCTGCTTGGATGAGTCTATAACCTGTATGGGCAAAATTTCATCAATCTGTGCATGTTGTGCCTCCTACTGTGTCTATCCCTGTTGCGCTTCCTTCTCTCTTCTGCAGAGCTCCTGTTCTTCCTAGAGTTGCTGATTTAACTCTTGCAACTCCTTTTTTGTTTCCTCCATCCTCTGTTTCTCTCTTTGCCTTTGCGCATTCCTCCTGTTACGTTGTCGCCTCTTACCTCAATCTCCAATGTTGTTTTCATAACAAGTGGATCTACTTTGAAATTGCGGCTTGTTCATCCTCTGCATTGTCAACAACCTTTCTCTTGCCTTTGTCATGTGCAGGTCTGCTACTCTTCATCGTTGCTGATGATGGTGCTCTTTGACATGCTACTTCCCTCTGCTTTTATAACCATTCCACAGCTATGTCGACCGGTTCATTGCACCTGGAGAAGTTGTGACAATATCTCCATGGGTCTTCCTCAGGCCAATGACACGCCCCGTGCAGCCAATGAAATTGTACTCTTGCACCGTGGTCCTTTACCAAGCAATACGGGTCATACAGATTGAAACTTTTGGTGTCGAAGGTGAATATTTTGAACTCCTCCATTTCGGCCTCAGCATGCTTGATATTTCGTATCTCGTACAAACTGATCTGCAAAGGAAGAGCCGAACAAGGTGCCTTCTTCTTCCTATGTAGTGTAGCTGACAACATTGTCGAGATGTGATATGACACCTCTTGCATGACAGTATTTTCCATCGAAAACTTTGGTAAAACATGCGGAGGCTTCTCCGCATTATACATTCATACGAAGGGGTGAGGCATACCAATCTTCTAAGTCGATCAATGCCTACGACATGCAAGGTGGATCCTACTCAAATATAATTTTATACATGGGGGTGAAAAAGTGGTATGACAACTATTTGATAACTCTGCAAAAGCTGCATTTGAAGAGAAATCTGCAATAAGTGTGTGCAGAGGTTTCCGAAGGTGTCCATGCCAAACTCAAAGATGGGAACTACTGATGGGCATAGATTCCATCTAGTATATATGTGGACATGTATATATCTGCTTGTTGAGCCTTGGGTGGATGTTGGGCTTTTATCATCTGTTCCTTCAACCTGAGAGCCAACATGTTAGACTAGTGGCATGGCCTTCCTTCACTGGCCGGTTGGTAAATGCAATCACCCAGTTCTATGGGAAGGTATCTGTGCTCTCTTGGTCGTATAGGTGGCATGCAAAGGTGACCCAGTACTGATTTTCCTTCCTCAATATCTTCGCCTTGTAAACCAGTTTGGGTGTTGTCCTAAACTTGGAAGGCTGTTTCACCCAACTCTCCAAGATATCTTTGGAGTTTGCATTGCTGTTAGGTTTGCTAAAGGGTTTCTCCATTCTAATCACTAGTTGTGACAAGTGATACATTTGCTGAAATTCCTTTGCCCTGAAGGTAGCAAGCTCTGTCCCACTAACACTACTCAATGTCATTGTCTCAGGATTAGTGTGAAATACAATCTAGTGGATCATGTCCGCGCAAGGAAATACGAGATACCTGCATGCAATCCAGTACAAGCCAAACTTGTGGATGTTGACATAGGCCCTGCGGTATTCCAAATATTCCTCAAATGTGCCTGAGAATGTGTCATTGATGTCTTGCCATTTCATCTTGACGTCTCTATTTATGAACAACTTGGTGTCTTTGTAAATGGGCAAGCTCATAGACATGTGTTCAACAACATCTCCAGTTGCTCTTCAAACGGTGTCCTTTGGCCCTGCTCTCTTGGAAGCCATTATACCTATACTGTTGAGAGACAGACGAACACCTGATATACTTGGAGACATAGCAACACTCATGGCAAGAAATATATCAGTTGAAAACCAAAACAAATTTGAGGACTAACATCAACACACCTAGGTGATTGACTGGGAAGATTGCGCAATTTTCACCGGGAGGCTAGGACACTGACTACCAAAACTGTGGAAGGCATAATCCGGGCTATCAAGAGTCTGAATAACTGCTGGAACTGTGCAATGCACAGTCCATCTTGGCTTATTGAGGATTGAAGCTGCACAATGCACAGTTTCAGTCATTAAGGGCATGCAAACCCAGTAAACTGCATTGCGCAATTTCTGGGGCCAGTAGGGCACTACCTCCCAGAATTTCACAATGCAATCCTAGAGGTCAATGCTCGCTAGATTTGCATAGTTTCTAGAGGGAAGGCTGAGCCTTCACTTCCAGAAATGTGCATTTTTGTCCGAGCAAGGCAAGGTTCAAGCCAAGGCAGCCCAGACCCGCTGATGGGCAACTGAAAACATGAAGAGGTTTGAATGGATGGCGAGACTGAGTGTAAGCAAGAGTGAATGCAATATTCAGAAAATGGGAATGCATGCATATGTGTGAAGCGAGTCGCCGCAATGACGACCGTAAGTGAAAAACAATGTCATGCATGCAATAACAGTGGAATGCAAACAAAAATTGAAACGGTGCTTCTACAAGCTAACATACATTAGAATGAAAACATGCATTCAACAAAACCAAGAAAACAACATTCATACAAAGCAAAATACAAAAAGTGATAGAAAAGAAGAAAATGACATGAAAAACAGACTTACCTAGAAAAAGTTGAGATGAATGTGGTGAAGACTCCTAGATGCGGTGTGGGATGTCAAATCTCTAAGAACAATGTGAGGAATGAGCTCTGCAGCGTCGAATAAATAAGTTTGATAAGGATGAGGCTTATGACGTGCATGCCACAAATCTAGGAAAAAACGACACTCGGAGGAAAGTTTCTAAAATGATATTTGCATTAACCTCTAACTGCTAAAAATAGATCCCTAAAATCTAGGGACACCTTTTACATGTTGCTTTTTTCTATTTCGGGAAAAGCAGCCCATGCATGCAAATCATGATTACTCAGTCCCGGAGGGAACCAGTCAATCTAAAGGAACATGCAGTAGTTTGCAAGCCTAGGAAAGGGATTTGTGCAGTTTCTGGGTTGAGCAAGGCTAGCTGTGCCTCATGCGTTACATAATTTCTAGGGTCAGCAGGTCACTGCCTCCTAGAATTATGTAATTTATGGACTGAAGCCTAGTGTCGAGCTGGATTGCGCAATTTCCTGAGGGAGGGTTGCCTGGCTAGATTGCACAATTTTGAAGCTCAGCAGGCAGCACAATAGGAGTGTGCAATTTCTGGGGGAAGGCTGGTTCCCCTCCAGAATTGTGCAATTTTCAGAGGGAACATCTCAGCTAGAGATTTTCCTAAGTCTGGAATGCCAGTCTGTGGGGGGAGAAAAACAAGTTGACATGCATAGGCTAGTAGGCCACTAAAACTCAACTAAATACTATGTACTTGGATAGTGCAAGACGTGCTGTTAAGGATGGTTGGTAGGGAGGCTCCAAAATGAAGCTAAGGAAAAAATTTGAAGGGTGGTTGTAGCCACTACAACAGATTCTCAACATCATTTTACTTGTAAATGAATGGATAATGTATCTATGGCCTAATAGATGGTAATACAACAAATGACATGAGGGAACAATGGTTCTTAATGATTCTCAGATAAGTACAAGATCCCTATGTTTGATTCTGTTGGTTACACCTGCAGATTACATGATTGCGACATGTTTGAAAAAATTCCTATCATGGCTTGTACGGATCTAATTAATTCTTGTTTAACTTATTGCTTTTGCATCATTGTTTCCATGTTACTAATCCTAAGTTATCATTCCATTTTGGGAAGCGACCTGGGCTCTGGGCCTGAAAAAGTGGCTCAAATCCTAGTAATGCTGGCACAAAATTGGCAAAATGGGTCTCTGGATGCTAGTAGGAAAGCCTATTAGAGTAACTCTAGGATTTTGGAAGATGTCATGCCTATATCATGAGAGCGACTGAGGCTTAAGTTGGTCAAAACTTCAATAGGACCCAAGGGAAAGTCGTCTAAAGTGTTGGATTGGTTCTTGAGGGTCCTGAAGCTGATGTTGAATATCTGTGTGTTATGTTTCCGTTGATTCCACTTCCTCAAGGTCACATAGGAGGTCGAATCCAATCATAGTAGCCTCTCATCGCATGTTTACCTCGACTGGCATGGTTACTTGGGTAGATGTGGGAGGGTGTTATAGAGTGGTATCAGAGCATGGTTCACCCCTCAGACTGGATGGGCTATGTGTTGGTCATGCATGCTAGTCAATTGCATGTGTGTCTCTTACACTTGCATTCCATGTGCTTGTTGCATTGCATAATGTTGATCATGGTTGTAGTAAGGTTGTCATGAGGAACTTGATGCTTGATTTTGTGGAATGCATCGCCATGAGTGTACGACTAGTTACATATTGTTATATGCCACTTACATATTTTTATATGTCAGTTACACGTTATTATATTTCTATTGATTACCTTCTTGTATGTTTGATTACATGGATCAGTCTTGTAGGTTTGGTTATAAGAATTGATCACTTATGCTCAACTACCTTCGTTTATGCATATGTGTAGTTGATTAGGCATTTCTTATGCATGTTGATGGTTGTATGTGGCAATGTGTACAATGGAGTAATGGTTGTTTTCATGCATGAGGTCATAGCAAGCATTGTTGATATGGCCTTGCATTGATGACTGGACCCTAACTAGAATGATGTTTATGTGTTGATGCATTTATTTGTGTATGTCTATATGTTGTTATGTTTATATTATACATATATCATGTTGATTTGTTGATATTGCAAACAAGGTATCCTCCCCGAGCTATGCTAAGGTACATTGATTTATTGCGATTTGGTTCAGATAACATAGTATGCCTTGTAGGAAAGAGATCAAATGGATAGCAAGGTGGTAGACTACATAGAATCTCCCTGTGCATCAAGTGAGCAGTGTGGTGTGGGGAACTCTTCTGATTTGGCAGAAACATTTAGAAGCTTGAAGGAAGAGATAAGGAGTTGTAAGGCAGATAATGACAAGATCATAACGCATAAGAGAAAAAAGCAGAGGTTAATGTAATACTTCTTTAGAGTTTGTCATACTTGCAGCGACAATGGCCACTTTGGACCAGCCATGGACATGAGGATAGAACTAATGGGGCATATGGAAGTAGGTCTCCCCATAGACACAGGTCAGATAGATCTGACACGATGAGAGATGGAAAGTTGTTGGACACTCTAGATAGGAGGGGCTATGAGTATAGGTACTATTCTAGTTTTGGTTTTGATAGACATCATGATCGTCATCGCTATCATCCTTACAGGAGGAATCATAGGGGATACTTACTAGATGAGTTTAAGAAATCGAATCCACCTACTTTTGATGGATATATGAATAAGATGGAAGATGTAGAGGCTTGGATACTTGGGATGAGCAAATTCTTTGAGTTGCATGAGTACACAGATAACATGAAGGCCAGAGCAGTAATCTTCAGCTTGAAAGGTAAAGTAGAAATTTGGTGGGAAGATGTTAAGCGAGTCAAAGACATCAAGACAGATGACTTGAGTTGGCAGGAGTTCAAGAGGCTTTTTGGGAAGAAGTACTTGTCAGAGAGGTACTACGACATTAAGGCCAAAGAGTTCTATGCGCTGAAGATGGGATTAATGATAGATGAAGAGTGCACGACCAATTTTCTAGAGCTATTGAGGTATGTACCATATCTTACAGATGAAAAGAATAAAATTCAACGATTTGTCAGTGTTTTTCCATTATAATTTAGAGATCGGATTGAGTATGATGAGCCTCGGTCACTTAAGGAAGTCATTGGGAAACTAAATCATTGCTATAAACAGTCAAAGCGTAAGAATGAATCTCAGTAGGATGGAAGGGAAAAGATAAAGGTAAAGGTAAATGGTAGCCTAAGAGGACAGAGCCTTAGCATTCGAATGAGAAAGAAAATATGGCACTGCAAAAGAAGTTTAATGCAGCTAGGCAGGGACACTAGTTGCAACAGTAACATAGAGGTGTTGGTACTAGTCGATTTGAGTGTTTGAAATGTGTCAAGGAATACCTTAAGAGATATTTCCCAAAGAATTAGGGTGGTAGGGCTCAAATATATAATGCACAAGAGGCACAAACTATTGGGGATGTAGGGAAGAGTATTCCTCACATTTATGCAATCGTGGACAACAGACAGATAGAGCATCAGACATCTATCATTGAGATGGATGGTAAGCTTTGTGTTCAAGTTATTTCTATTTTCATTGACCCTGGATCTAATTATAGCTATGTTAGTCGTGACTTGGTGGATAAGTGGGGTTTGAGTAAGGAATTGCATGTAGAGTCTTGGTTAGTACAGTTGGATACAAGTACAAAGAAGCGAGTTCATCATTGGATAAGAATTTGTGCATTTGAATTGAATGGTATTCCTACCAGAACACATATAAGTGTATTACCATTAGGATCATACATTTGTTGTTGGGCATGGATTGGTTGTATCTTCATAGAACCAAGGTAGACTGTTATGATAAATCTATTGAGTGTGTTGATGACAATGTGGAACCAAGAGTCTTACAGGGTAAGAAGAAAGCCACATCAGTTAGGACGGTGACAACTATGCAAGAAAAGTGTAGCCTCAGGAAAGGGTGCATGTTATTTGCATTACACATTTCTAGTGATAAGGGTAAGGAGGTTGAGGATGCAGATGTGTTGAGTAGTTACCCAATTTTTCAGTAGTTTCAGGATGTATTGCTTGAGGACATTGCCGAATTACCACCTCACAGGGAGGTATACTTTTCTATTGATTTAGTGCCAGGGACAACACCAACATCAAAAGCACCTTATAGGATGAGCACACCTGAGTTAGTTGAATTAAAGCTACAGTTGAAGGAAATGTTGGACAAGGGATCCATTAGACCAAGTGTATCACATTGGGGTGCACCGATATTGTTTGTGAAGAAGAAACATGAAACTCTCAGATTATGCATTGGCTACAGGAAGTTAAACAAAGTGACCATCAAGAACAGGTACCCTTTGTCGAGGATTGATGACTTGTTTGATCAACTGAAGGGAGAAACCGTGTTTTGGAAGATTGATCTGAGATCTGGATACCATCAAGTACACATCAAAGAGGAGGACATTTACAAGACAACTTTCTGGACAAAGTATGGGAATTATGAGTTTTTTGTAGTTCCATTTGGCTTAACTAATGCTCTAGCTATGTTTATGTTCTTGATGAATAGTGTGTTGCGTTCATATTTGGATAAGTTTGTTATTGTGTTCATTGATGATATATTGGTATATTCTAAAAATGAGGAAGAACATGCCGAGAATTTAGAAATAATGTTGAGGTTGTTGAGGGAGCATCAGTTGTATGCTAAGCTCAACGAGTGTAGTTTCTTTGAAACTGAAGTACACTACTTGAGAAATGTTTTCTCCAAGGAAGACATTACAGTTGATCCAGAAAATATAAGAGCCATCATGGAATGGGTAGATCCTAAGAAAGTGGATGAGGTGAGATATTTGATGGGTTTGGCAGGCTAGTATAGGAGGTTCATCAGGAACTTCTCGCAGATTTCTTATCCTATCATATCATTGCATATGGAAGGTAAGAAGTTCGAATGGACAGAGGAGTGTGAGGCTAGTTTTGAGAAACTTAAGTAGTTGTTGACATATGCACCGATGCTACATATTGCATATCTAGAAAAAGAGTTTGTAGTATGCACAAATGCTTGCAAGAGAGGACTTGGTGGGGTTGTTATGTAGGATGGAAAGGTGGTAATATGCTACGAGTCACAAAAATTGAATGAGCACGAATATAACTACCCGACACGTGATCTTGAGTTAGCAACAATCATACATGCATTGAAGATGTGGAGACACTATCTTCTTGGTAGGAGATTTGTACTGATGAGTGATTATATTGGGTTGAGGTATTTGCTTAACCAAATGAATCTGAATGCTAGGCAAGCTAGATGGCTGGCCACGATCAATGAGTTTTATTTCGAGGTCAGGTATATCAAAGGTAAAGAGAACAAGGTGGAAAATGCTCTTAGCAAGTGGGTACAGGTAAATCACTTTGCAGCTATGAGTTCCTATGGGATGAAATTACAGGATAGGATCTTGCAGGTAGGTCAATAGGATGTCAGATATATGGAGATTGTGCACAGGTTACAACAGAGTACAGATACAGGTACAAGTGACAATACAGGTACAGGCATAGGTACAGGTTCAGGTGCATAAGATGTGGATTATTTTCTTACAGTATATGGATTAGTTAGATTCAAAGATAGGATATATGTGACAGATAGCAGTGAGCTCAAGAAGGCGATCCTGAGGGAGTTTAATGCAAAACCATATTTAGGTCACCTAGGTTATCATAAGGCATTGACTGCAGTGAATATATTTTATTATTGACTGAATTTGAAGAGGGATGTAGTAGAGTTTGTGGCTATGTGTTTTGATTATTAGCGAGTAAAGGTAGAGTGTAAGAATTGAGGTGGACTGCTACAGCCGATCACGATTCCAGAGTGGTAATGGGAGGTCATTTCCATGGATTTCATCATAGGGTTGCCAAGGATAATGAGACAACATGATTCCATCATGGTTGTTATGGACAGGTTGACAAAGGTTGCACACTTTCTAGTGAAGTCTACATTCTCAATTAGTGATGTAGCATAGGTATTCATTAGAGATGTGGTTAGAATTCATTGTGTTTCAAAGAAGATTGTGTCAAACAGGGATGCAAAGTTCACTTACAAGTTTTGGAAGGAGTTATTTGCAAGTTTGGGCACAAAGTTGGCCTTCATTACAACTTATCATCCATAGACAGATGGACAGACAGAGAGTGTCAACAAGATATTGGAGGAGATGTTGAGGATGTATGTGATGCATCAACAATGGAAGTGGGAAGAGTACCTTCCACTGGTAGAGTTCACGTACAACAATGGTTATCAGGAGTAATTGAGTATGTGTCCCTTCAAGGTGTTGTATGGGCGGAGTTGCAACACTCCCATCAGCTGGAGTGATCCAGTGAACAAGGTACTTATTGGACTAGATATGTTGGCTGACATGGAACATGAAATGCAGGTGATCAAGAAGAAGCTAAAGGCAACACATGATAGGAAGAAGATCTATGAATATTGAAACATGTTGTTCAAGGAGTTCGAGGTTGGGGAACAAGTGTATTTTCACATCAAGCCGAAGAAGAGCTCCTTGTGGATTGGATCATGTGCCAAGATGGTGCCATAGTTTTGTGGACCCTTCAGTATTATTGAGAGGATTGGGCCAGTAGCCTATCGACTTGCATTGACTCCAACAGTGAAAGTCCATGATTTTTTCCATGTATCATTTCTTAAGAAGTATGTTAAGGATGTTGATCATGTGACTGACTGGTTTGTATTGCAGGTGGAACCAAATTGAGAATTCTAGTCAGAGCCTCATTGTATATTGCAGAAAAAGGTGGTCATGCTCCAGAATTGAGAAATTGAGAAATTTAAAGTGAAATGGAAGCACTTTGGGCCCAATGAAGCTACATGGGAGATGGAGGATCAGATGCAGGCTATGTATCCTTCCTTGTTTTCTGGTTGCAACAAAGAAGTTTTGACTTGGTGTTTTGGTGCAATTTTGGTATATGCTTTGGTATATGTACATATGTATATGGATGTAAGTACCGCCATGAGCTACGGTATAAAAATCCAATAAGCAGTATGGGTGTCATTTCATTATGATGTCATGTTATTATGTTGTTATGTTGGTTTTCTTTTCATTAGGATGGTCATTGTAATACTACATCGAGCTATGTTATAAAGCTCCATGGGTAGTATGTTTTCTTTTTAGTGTTTTTGCTGAGGTCTTCGTGTGGTTTAACACCGAGGATGGTGTTCCCCAAGTGGGAGGGGTTCTGTAACAACCTTGGTGAAAATTCCATGTAATAAAAGTTAATAAATGTAAAAATAATAACCACGGTTAATGGGACACTTATTCCAAGCTGAACATTTGGAAATACATCCCAGGGGGTGTTCATTTGGTTATTAATGGCTAAGGAAATTGGAAAAGGTGATGGCTAAGGATTTGGAAAGGAAAAATGGCATTTTTGGCACATTTATTTATGAAAATAATGGAAATTAGGAGAAAAAGGAGGTGAAAGGCCACATGTTGCATGTGAGGAGGAAATTGAAGGAAAATAATGGAAAATGAAGAAAAAAGAGGTATCATTCATAAAAGGAATTCTAAGGATCAGTTCTTAACATTTTTTTAGTTGAGGTTTGGATCTTTCTCTTTGTCTCTCTCTCTCTCTCCCCCTTAGACACTTAGAGTTTTCTTGGAGCACTTTAGCATTGGATCAAGAAAGGAAAAGAAGGTAAGAGGAAGCAAAGACAAAGCATGGAAAGACAATATTAAGTAGCTACCACATGATTCATTGCAGGTATCAATTTGCATGTGTGTTTTCCTTGCTAGATTTTGCATGAATGGTATTGCATGTGTTTCTTTTGTTGTTGTGGCATGGGTTTTTCCAGGTGTAACAATGGATTTCTGGATGGATACGAAGCTGAGTGGGGTGGATCTTCTAATGATAGAGCACATGGCATAGTGGTCCCTAAACTAGACTATGGATGACGGTAAAGCTACTAGCCTAGTGACTCCTGAGCCAAACCGTGGGTTGCGATAAAGCCAGGATTGTGTTGCCTTGGTGGGCCTAAGAATCCATACTAGTGAATGGCAGGATATACAGTAAAGACAAGAGGTGGTTTTCTCTTTGTTGGGCCTAGTAATCCCGAGTTTGGGATATGTGGTAAAGCCTGGAGAGTGGGGCTCAGTTTAGGGCCTAGTGATCTGGGTTTGGATTACAGTAGAGCCTAAGAGACTAGGAGACATGAAAATTCCTCACGGTGTAGGTGGAGAAATTCGGTGGCATCCATGCTTGTTTGGCCTAGTGATTAGATGTAGATCATGGTAAATCCTGTTATGATGTGTTCATTGTGTTGGCCTAGTTATTCAAGATGGATTACGGTAACGCTTAGTTTCTCTTGATAAGGGTGAGGTGGTTTAGCCTCGGTATGCCTTGGTTGGTTCTTTTGATTTCACTCCCACATTCATGCTTAGAATATGGCACGGGGGTGAATGGCTGAAGAGAGATTTGGCTCAACCATTCTATGGTTTGGTGGAATGTGGAAGTCTCATCCTGAGTTTGGTTTTTTCATCATTAATGAAAGGTTAATTTTTCTTTTATTTCTATGAGCATTTTGATGGATTATATGTGCTCTATATGGCTATACTTTCATGAGTATTTATGTTGTTATTATGTTGGTTATATGTGTGTTTTATGACATCAACTATGTATGGCTCTTAGCATGTTTTTACTTGTAAATGAATGGATAATGTATCGATGGCCTAATAGATGGTAGTGCAGAAAATGACTTGAGGGACCAATGGTTCTTAGGGATTCTTAGATAAGTTCAAGATCCCTATGTTTGATTATGTTGGTTAGACCTGTAGATTACATGCTTGCAACATGTTTGACGAAATGCCTATCATGGCTAGTAGGGATTTGGTTAAGGTCTTGTTTAACTCATTTATTTTGCATCATTGTTTCCCTGTTCTTTTACTGCTCCTTGTTATCATTCCATTTTGGGCAGTGACATGGGCTATGGGCCTGAAATAGTGGCTCAAATCCTAGGGACGTTGGCACATGGCTGGCATAAAATAGGAAAAATGGGTCTCTGGACACTGGCTGGAAAGCCTATGAGAGTGACTCTAGGTTTCTGGATCCTTTCATGCCTATAGCATGAGAGCGACTAAGGCTTAAGTTGGTCAAAACTTCAGTAGGACCCAAGGGCAAGTTTTATGAAGTGTTGGATTGGTTCCTGAGGGTATTGAAGCTGATGTTGAATATATGTGTGTTATGTTTCCGTCGATTCCACTTCCTTAAGGTCATATAGGAGGGTGAATCCAATCATAGTAATCTCTCATCGCATGTTTATCCCAGTTGGCACAGTTACTTGGGTTGATGTGGGAGGAGGGTGTTACAAAATTCTGGGACTATTGGGGTTTATTTCTTTGTCCAATATTGGGCTTGTACCTGTGGCAATCTTCATCACTCGCTCGAATGTGCGTGGGTGTCATGGGGGTGGTGGACATGGCCACCCTACCTGATCACATGCTGAGTCTCAAGAACAGGAGGCAGATGCTACTTATCGATCAACAACTTCTTACAACACTCAGGAAAATATTAAGAGACATGATACCTAGGCTGCACAAGACCGATAAAATTATTCTAATTCAAAAGTCTTAGAGCAGGTGTACCACTATCTCCCTAACCATAGTCATACCAGGGGAATAAGGAGCTAATATAAGCATTTGGTTACTTTTCATTGACAGTTAAAGACTCTATTGGTTCATGTCCAAAAGGAAAAACATGAAGATAAGAATACCATCATCTCCTTTCTCAATGATGTTCAGTGTAATCACTAGAAGCAAGGAGATTGTCTAGATAGATTAGAAGCTTGTATATATCACATAGAGAAACAAATCCAATGTGAATTTCAACCTTCAATGCCACTTGGATGCATCATACTCCACTATCATCATCGAACACGTAATTTGGATGATATTTTTTTTGTTATGTTCCTATTGGATTTGTTATGTCATTCAATTTTTTTTTTTTCTTTCTGTAGTTGTCTCTCACTCACTATGTATACTTTTAGTGTGCAAAATATTGGCTAGAAACTCTCTTTTCCTATGTGGCAGAGTGAGGTCGATAATTTTGAAAATTGACTTAGTAATGATGTAATTCAATTCTCAAAGGAAATAAAGTTTTTTTTTGTAAACTAATGGGTGGTTCCTTTCATTAAAAAAAATATAATTACATCGTTCATACCATATTTTATATCATCAGATAGGAAAGGTCTACCCTATGGGAAACTGTGCCTTACTCATATGTATCCAAAATATCTAGTCCAAAATTTCAATAAAATCATAATTTTTAGTCTCACCAATGACATGTTAACATAAGACTAAAACACTAAAAAAATTAGTAGCAAACATATTAAACTAAATAAAAACAAAAACTAAGATCCAGAAGAGGTGATCGATGTTGGGTCCTTCGCACTTGAGCTAGGAGGAGTTGAAGAAGTATCAAGTTAAAGTATATGCCACTCTGTGTGCATGGAATTTGTCCATATACTTCATGTAAAACCTCATATTCGCCTACTCTCTTCCGGCATCTTCAAAGTTGGTGAATATACCATATTGGTCCTCTTGTCACTCAATTGATATTCTCCCCATTAAATATTTCATTTTCTAGTAAAGGAAAAGAGCTTGAAAGTACTATTTCTTGCATCCTCTGACGTGACCAGAATCTGAGATCAATTATTCAAATTCATGCACCAAGTCTAAATTAAATATAGAGTGTTTGTCTCTAGCAGCTAGATTCTCAAGATTTCTCAACTCATTATGGACCTCTGCTGAGTTGGACTCATGGAAGGTGGATTGCTTCCTTGCTTGATCTTGGTCTCGATTGCAACCATGGGAGCCTTTACTGCCTCCCCCACCCCACCAGCTACACATATGCCAGTACTGCATGGATGCTACAAATAATAAATAACATCTCCCATAATGCCCACCTATCTCCTATTATGCCCAGGATTACTGGATGGGTCGAGTATCTTTTACACCCCAATTTACTAGCACACTCCCAGACACTAGCACCAACCTAGCATTGAACAGAAGCCACCTCGGTGTCAGAGCCACTATATCATTGGACACCCTTCTCTTCTTCAAACCAGACTACCTAGAGGTGGCCACCTTCACTCTTTCGAGGACTCAAGCAGCCAAAATTCCAAACACCAACGACAACCACATATGAGATTTCATGGAAAAAGACTCCATTACCAACTAATAATTCTAATTGCAAAAGACTAGAAGGAACCCAAAGATATGTTGAGTCCCCAACTCCAGACACTAAGACGTATGAGAACCTCGAAGGCCACCAACCAAACTATCTGAGCACATCACAGTATCAGGCGAGAAATATGTAAAAAAGAAAAACAAAACACCATGCAACAATTCTTCAAGATTGGGAAGCACTAATCCGCCAACCCAGACAACTTCCAATAAATGAATCAAAGGCAATAAAGTATATATATATATATATATATATATATATATATATATATATATATATATATATATATAGCATTTAAACACTTTATTTCATGATTGTGTCATGGTTTACAACCAATTATGACAATGATGTTGTAAAACATTATGTAAGGCATTGTGTAATGTAATGTTTACTTTGTCAATATTAAAATTAAAAATCATATATATATATATAAAGTTTTAGTTAGTCGTTTGATGGATTTACCAATGGTGGGTCACAACCCCATGGTATTAGTTAGATGAAGCATATTTAAAGGCTTGTGGAAATCCATTATGGAAAGCAAGAGTACCAATCTAGTTCCATATTAACTGTGGACTTATCCCTCTCAGCCCTTGGTAGATCTTAATTTAAGATGGATCTAGGGTAGTATATTTCACATTAATAAAATTTAAAAACTCACAAAATTATAATTTTATTTTAAATTTATTAATTATAAAAAGAATTAATATATGATTTAAACACACACACACACACACACACATATATATGCATGTAACAAGATTCTTAGCCATCCAAATTCACCTTAACGTCTAAATAGGTTTTGTTACAATATATGGGTCAATACCATGGCTTATCAATACCACATGCCCAAAAAACCATAACTCATTTCATATCAGACCTTTTTTTTTAATTAATCAATTTAATTAAAAGAGAAAAAAGGGTATAACTACTTTGGAGATACATCTCGACCTTTTATCTATGACTACTACTAAGAATATTCAAGAATATTTCTTGGAGGTTAAATCCCTACCATCCACCTAGTACTTATTGATAATTATATTAGAATTATGGAAATTATATTCGAAACTAAACACACCTATCAACATAATAACAATAATTTATTGAATTGAGACTTCTGTGATACATATCAAAATTTTGAAGAATTCTTTGGCGAAAATCACATGGAGAAATTTTTGTCGACGCGTTTCGAACCAACCAGTGTGGTTCATCGTCCTGACGATGAACCACACTGGTTGGTTCGAAACGCGTCGACAAAAATTTCTCCATGTGATTTTCGCCAAAGAATTCTTCAAAAACAATAATTTAATCAAAATAATATATTTTAATTAAAATTAATTATTTAATTTTAAAAATATTTTTTTATTAAAATATATGATCCAATTTAATAAATAAAGTTTGAATAATTAAATAAAAATTATAAATTTAAGAAAAAAAATAAAGATCAATATCACCCAAAATATGCAATACATACTTTTACTTTTGGCAAATATTTGCACCTTTAGCCTAAGAGGGAAAATATGTATTCCAAAACCCTTTATAGATAGAATTATAAATTCCAACATGTTGATGGTGTTGGAACCACCAACATTCAAGGGGTGTCCCTAATATGAAGTCTCAATTAGACCTCACACAGTTTGGAGTAGGCGCCCCATCTAGAGTATGACCTAGTTACCGAAATAGAGGGTTTAAGTGGCATGCCTTGGTTGCGATGATGCATAGAATGATATACTCATGAATTTGGCGAAACAAGTGTATAAATCTATGAAGAGTCAAGTGAAATGCATGAGAGGTTAAATCACAACAAGAGAGAAGTAAGTGAACCCCTTAAAATCCTATAATAGTATGCAGCTTGAAAGGAACACATGAGGATAAAAGGAATCATAAGTTAGCTTTCAAAATAGTTCTCAAGATAACCATGATATAAATACATAATATCATGCATTCAACAAGATTCATAGTAATGCAAAAAAATTAGTTCATAACCTTTAACCTAAATGAAATGACATATATTGCAAACATAACAAGAATAGTCCTACTATATTCACAACATATGCATGAAAACCTGTCGGCTCCGAGCTTTTATTAAAGTGAAAGTCCCAATTATACATATACAATTGACAAATCACTAGCCTCAATAATGGAACACCTGCTCCTCCAAAGAAATATACTCCCTCTATGCTAAAGGAGAAGCCAAGGCTCTTGACAAAACTCCCTAGTTTTCAATCCTAGCCAAAGACCGGCCAAAAGCTCTCTACATGAGTTATGAGGGTCTATTTATAACAAATGAGATGACTAATAATCTCCCCTTTGTGACTCTTGGACTTCACTCATGACTCTTTGACTTATTTCAACCATGACTTTTTAACTGCCTTACAAAATGACTTTTCACATCCCACAACTAACATTTAGAATTTCACTTACAAATTAATAGAATATTACAATATTGCTCATACATGTGTAAGAAAAAATTGGGTATATTCAACTAAACAAGTCTAATAAGAAAAACATCATGTCAATCTCGAGTTTAGGGAAACTCCAGCTTAGCCACTTCAACTTGAATCTTTTCGGTCACATAGCGATGCCAAGCTTTATAATGTGCGATCACTTCCCAAAAAATTGTAATGGGATCAGGCTGGAAGCAAACTCTTGCCTCCATTGCATCTGGGTACACAATCTTGGAGCCAATTTACGTTTCCTTCTTTAACAAGAACAACATGGTGTTGATCTTGGCATAGTCACTAATATACTTCTTCATATCATGTCCATTAACCTCTATATCTCCCTTGATAATGATCTGATTGAACTGGTCCAAGTATTCCTCGACTTCCTGTCTGATCTTGTTTCTACCTTAGCTTCGATAAGTGTTCATATGGAATATTGGAATGATATAGCTTTACTCTATATTTTTACTTTAGGGGAACAACATGACAATGCTTTTATATTCGTTTCCGAACATTAGTTCATATTCAAAATCAAGGTTAATTGTAACTTAAAAATAGTTCTTTTGTACGTTTACTAGTTAAATTGCATTATAAATGGGTGCATTTTTGGTTGAAGCTGACACCTTCCATTTCCTAAGGTTATGTTGATGTAAAATGTCTCAATTTGATGAGTTATTAGAGTTGTCGAACACTATTATACACTAATGTTCTTGATATGGTCAAAATTATCAAAGCCACTTTCTTCAACATTCTAACCTATTTACAAGATTCCTAGGATAATATTGATTTTCTTAAGCTTTATTCACAACTCCAACAAGATGAATTACAATAGAAGAGTTAAAATTCTGAACTTTTTTTTTCATAACAATTCTCTTTTTGAGTTTGAGAAAAACTCTTATCAACAACCAACACATTAGCATACTTTAGGAGTATATTCACATGAAGATGTAGAGGTTTTGATTGCACTTCCCAAACCCAATATAAAACCATAGGAAGAATTTATTAACAACAATAACATAATTGTTCTCAAATATGAAAAAGAAGTGTCCTTTCACATTCGAGACTACTCTAAACCAATATAGTTTTAAAGTGTTCAGTTTCATCAAGGCAAGGCATATTCACCTACTCCACTTCCACATCCTCATCAAATTTTTAAATTACAACATCGTTATTAAATAGGCCACATGAAATATCAATGTTTTATATTCACATGTGAGTATTGTGGAAAACATAATCATTGTTTAGATATATGTTTTAGACACAAGACTCCTACAAGAAAAAGTATTCACCTTAGATGGATCACTCATTCACAATGGTATTCAATGAATAAGAAGATATATCAATCACATAATAGAGTTCATTCTCTATTATTGATGCATATTGTAGTAGATATATTTTTAACTTCTCACCTTAGATCTAACTGGTGGGGATTAATAGTCACCTACTAGTTTTGAATCCATATCAACTGATCCTAAGCCATAACCTAAACCAGAGGCTGCAACTAGAGCTTAGATCCAAAGATAGATTCAGAGTTATATCCAGAGATAGGTTCATGTTCCATAAGCCTCATTTGGTTGGTTTCCAACCTTAAATCCCCACCATTATGTAATATTCTTTTCAAGAACAAAAGGTTAGATAACTAATTTAATTACTTACTGTCATCTCTAAGGTGATATTAGGTAATATAAATTAATAAAAGTGATTATCAAGTGACTTTAAAATTAATTAAAAAATAAATCTTATAAAAAAGTCACTTTATTAAAAGAAGGAAAAAGACCCGAGGTTTTCGGAGGACTCATGATATTGACCCATGGTATTCTGAGATTCATCATAATAAACGAAAGATAGGGGATCATTTGAAGGAATGTAAAATTGGATTATTGTGTGTTAGATTTGGGAGATCTAGTAGCTGAACATATCAGTGGAAAACCCCGGTGCAATTACTTTTTTTGGTGTTGGGAAATGCACCCTAGTTGATGATGAATAATTTTGATGGTGAAATATTCTGCCCTAACTAGTTTAGAGGAAGGACCACTTCAGGTTCTTCAGTGGAGCTTAGTGTTATTTTGGAGTAACTATTAGAAGGCTAAAGCAACGTACATTGCAGATGAGGGGGTTTATCCAGAGAAGGATTTTGAAGAATATAGGGTTTCTTCAACCTATTTATTGTCACATTCATTTTAGATGAAATTTACGTAATTTACTTCTTAGTAATAATAAATAAATAGCTAGGGTTTTTGCACTAAAATTTGTCTATAAGCTTTGTATTAGTTTTAATTCTATCAAAATCTTGCCAAGAATTATTGTGAATATTTTCTGAAGAAATTTCATAGCATAATTTCTGGGAAATTAAGATAAATTAAAAAAGGAATGTTACAATTGTATCAAATCTAGCTATCCTCCCAACCCAAGGGTTTGAATATTAATCTCATTGAAGTTATAAAATAGGGGAAGATGGAGAAAAAGAACAAAAAAAATAAAACCTAACCAATTATTTTGTAGGTAGATCAACTCGGCCAAAATTCCATTGAATATATAAGGAACAAATCTTCATCATGACTAGGGATTGAATTCACGCTTTGACGGTCTCAGTTCACAATCTTGTGGGGGTCGAGTTTATTATTTTCTCAAAAGCCAAGTTCAAAGGGCTAATCTCATTGATATTTATTTGGTCCATTCACTAAGGTTGAGTATTCATTCTATGCCATAGATAAAGGGGCCAAATTTGTAGCGACCACTTTGATTTCTAGGTCAAACCCTTAGCTAAATCTTTCTTGTGGAAAATTATACTAGATTCGATTTGATTTGGGACACTTATTCAAGTCGAGTCACCCATCCACATTAGCAAGGAAATGAGCGAGCTATCGAGATGGTTGAAAGCCACTCGTGGAAGCAAATTGTGAAGCATCATGAGTTATCTAGTCATCTAATACATTGTTGTGGAACCAACAACTGAACCCTGGGTTATCTACTAGCCATTTCTTCTGTACCCTATATTTAGTTATGGATCAATAAATTTGTGGTTGTGGTGGCATCATTGTTGTCTGAACATTAGATCAAATTATGGCCGAGCTAAATAAAGGTGAGATCAAGGTTGTTGGATGTCGAATTATCTTTGTGCCAAGTTTGGGATTCATCATTTCTTGTAATAATGAGTTACTTCATTTAGTGCAACAAATGTATATCAAGTTGGCTGCAACAAAAGCCTCAGATTTAAATTGGTGGACAAAGTTTGAGCTATTGGGGAGATGGGGTTTTTATAGATTAGTGGAAAAAGTTTGAGTTATTGGGGAGATGGATTTTTATAGAAGCCTTTTATTACAGGAGACAAGTTGGGTTAGGGATCTCATCAAATGACACCCTCCTTTGCTCATTGGAAGAAGTGGCAGAATGTATACAAAATGTGAATCAAACACCTTCCCAGTTAATGCAAGAAGTTATGGTTCCAGCAATGACTCATTTGTGCAATCACTAACTTCTAAAACATGAAGATAAAGAGGTAATACTCATTGTTGCACATTGTTTAAGTGAATTTATAATGGATACAACACCAAAAGCTACTTATAAGGATGATAAAATGAGGGAATTATTGCAGTTGATCGTGGACATATTTTATGGGTTAAATGACATCAATAGCCCTTCCTTTAGTAGAAGGACTAATGTTCTAGAGTTGATGGTTATGGAAAAATCATGTGTCATAATGGTTGATTTAGATGGTGATGACCTTATTCTAAAGATGTTTCATCACTTCCTTGATACTATCAGTAAAGACCATGGAATAGCCATCCATAATCACAAAAAAGCTATCATGGTTACTATTATTAATGAGAGTGACAAGAATTTCCATCCTATTATGTCCTTTTTAGTGGCTCTAATAAAACAAAAAAAGTTATTTATACAACTACTTACAATTTAGTACACAATATTGACATTAGATAATGTGAAGGGAAGATGAAAATTCACTTTCTTGACAAGGAAATGGTGAAAGTAGAAGAAAAGGACGAGGATATTCGTATGGATGCCCTAACGTTTGAGGATGACAATGCCACTTCACAAATATATCCTCCACATCCTCCAAGGGATAGCCATACTCATGAAGAGATAAAATAAGTCCTTTCAATGATGACGGAGAAAATCAAGGCACTAAAAGGTTCAATACTATAGCAAGATGATGCGCTCAACACCTTGGGAATTACGAGTGCTAGGAAAACTGTCAATATTATCCAAATTGGGGGTTAGTTAGAGTTTCTAGTGGGGCCACAAAAATTGTGGAATAACCCTCTTTAGACATACATAGACCACTCATGCAATAGTAGGGGTTCACTTGAGTAGATTTTTTGGTCAAACAGAATAGTTAGGCACTGGCATGGATGGAAGGAATCAAAATTGCAAATTGATTTTACAGGGAGACAAACATATGGGAATGTAGGTAGATAATTAGAGCATCCCAATTGTAATCAAAGTAGCATAGCCTTAGCATGGTGTACATTTTTAGAAGTTTCTAGGAACTAGTAATAGAGACATTTTTTGGAAAGTCATGGTTTCTAAAGGTATTTTGGTTATCATTGACATTTCCTACAAAAAAAAATCTATGGAAGTTAGATTGGCGAGAGGTTATGAGTTGGAACCCTATCCAGTGGGGAATTTATGAGGTAACATTCTTAGCTAGGATTAAAACACAACAAGAGCTTTTTAATACGGGGGATGACAAATTCCTTAATTGGAAATGGGATCCAAGTGGGTCATCCTGTTGTATGGCAGAATTTGGTTGACCCATTTGGCAATGGGATCTAGGAAGATCACCCCACCATATGACAGATAGTGATTAGGATGTGGAGTTTAGCAACACTAATATTGTACAACAAATATGTGTTGAAGCCTTCCACACACTTGTTTGGGATCCAAGAATTTTTAGGTTGGATGTATTGCTTCACCCGAAAAAATAGTAGCAACAGTTACAAATTTCCTTGTGTCTTGTTGTTGCAACAAAATTTGAGCAATGCCCACTTAATTTGAGAATCATACTCACACACATACACCAAATATGCTTTAAATTAATTCTAAGCATGGAAATAATTGCACATCTCCTTCATTTTGAGAAACAACAACTAAATCAATAGTAGCGGTAGTTGCAAAATTCCTTCTGTCCTCTTGTTGCAAAAAAAGTTGAGGAGTCCCTGCTTAGTTTGAGAATCTTACTCTCTCACACACACACACCAATTATGCTTTAAATTAATTTTAAGCATGAAAATAATTTCACATCTACATTTTGAGCAACAACAATAAAATGTTCTTTGTAAGGTTGTAATTTTTCTTTTTTTAAATTGTATTTTTTAATACATAAATGTATTCACCATCTTGAAGATTTCCTTGGCACTCAGATTGTGTAGACACATAGCTTAAACTTGCAATTCCAAGAAATATTCATTGGATTTTAAATAAAATGGGTAGAAAAAGGCCAAAAACATATAATCATTAAACTCCTTAAAATATTTTAACAAGAAGATTTTTCTTTTTCCTGGGTTATAACATAGTTACCGATCAAACGAGAAAATGACCTAGTACCTGTTTTTTTGAGGTAGCAAAAAATCACTCGATTTTGAAAAATGTTGATTCAGAATACACCTTTTTTTTGGAGCATATTTTTTCCACTTTAAATATTTTATGTATCAAGTATGAACAATTTTTTTAAATGTTAGTGATTTTCATGTTGATTTTGAAAAGTGTTGATGCAACATCAACACATTTTTAGAGGGCTTATTTTTGACACTTTAAATATTTTTATATATCAAGTGTGAACATTTTTTTTTTGTTAGTGATTTTCATTTTGATTTTGAAAAGTGTTGATGAGCATCAACCCTTTCTGTTTAGAGGGCTTAGTTTTTACACTTTAAATTTTCTAATGAATTAAGTGTGGATAATTTTTTTTAAATGTTGGGGACTTTCATGTTAGTACATAAAAATAAAAATAAAAAAACATGAAAAAAAAAATCAAATATAAAAAATATATATAAAATAAAAAATAAAAAACAAAAAACCTATAAAAATGTAAAAACAAAACCAGAATTGACCTGTAAAAATAAAAAAATTGAATAAAAAATTAACGAAAAACAACAAAAAGTAAATTAAAAAATATCAAATTAAATTTAAAGAAAAACAAATTAAACTAAAAAAAATCTAAAAAAAAAATTAAGTTAAAAAAACAAACAAAAAATAAAAGCCTCATTAGAAAAAAAAACTTAAAATAATTAAAAAAAAAATATTTAAATTAAATAATTTAAATAAACAAAATAAAAAATAAAAAATAAAATAAAATAAAATTTTAAGAATTTTTTTTGAAATTAAAATTGTAAAAATAAAGAAATAACATAAAATAAAATTAAAAGAAAATAACCCCATATATATATATATATATATATATATATATATATATATCAAAACAATTAAAACACAAAAATTGAATTAAAAAAATAAAAATTAAAAACATTTATATATATATATATATATATATATAATATATATATATATATATATATAAAGAAACAATTAAAAAAAATATATTAAAAAAGACAATAAAAAAATATATATTAAAAACATTACCCCCTACCCCCTCGGTCTACCCAACACCACCGCCTCTCTCTCCCTCCTCGCCCCCTCGTCCTCCTCCCCTCTTCCACCCCAGCCCCCTTCCTCCCCTCCCCACCACACCCACTCCCGTCCCCACCCCACCTGACACTCGCTCCCTCCCCCCAGCCCTCCCCTCTCCCTTCCCCTCCCTCCCCCGCGCCCACTCGCACCCCCCCTTCATAGGGGGCTGTGGCACCACCACCCGTTTTCTTTTTAACAATACTCAAAATTGTGGACTACGCATAACATTCCATACTTATTTTATTTTTCACTTTCTAAGTATAACTTTCATAAGCACAACAGAAAACATACATTGGTATATCTTTCATCATCATTATTACTTCAACACATATGCAAAACGAATAAATAACGGGAGGGGAAATTCCCTGAGAATGAGTTTGCCCACAATAATAATGACAATATTTAGTTTACATAAAATTAACAGTTGGAGACGAACCCCAAGTTCCAACTCACTTAACAGTCAATTTTACAACTCAGCCTGCACCACCATGTAGCTTGCCCAAATTGTCGTTCGGGTGCACTCACCCTTCACTGTGTTGGGTTTCCCAAAGCACCATTCACCGGGCAGAGGTGACCACCGGCCACCCTCAACCATTCAACTCAACTCGCCCTTCGTTCACCTGTGCGCCCACCTTTCAACACTCTGCCGAACTCTATCGTGCAGCTTTGCCTAGCGTGTCGCCCACCTGATGCACACTTGCAGCCTACCCACACCGTTCACCATGTTCGTGTGTCGCTCGCTTGGAACCTCCATCTACTCCAAATCGTGGGCTCTCCTGGCCATCGATCACTCCAACCGGCCCGTGTATACGAGCTGCATGTAGGTTTTAACCCCATACAGAATTACCTACATACGAATTCTAAAACACATAAAATAAACAGTGCGAGAGCATAATAGATAAAACATATATACATAGAGATTTTTCCCTGGATCCCAAAATCGGGACTACCAGCTTGACTTTTCATTATATTCCTTTCAATGTTACAATACATATTTATACATGCCGAAGCATCCAATACCATGGACTGAAAACCACCACGTCCAAAACCATGGACCGAAAACCATCACGTCCAAAAAACATGTGTGAAAATCATGCACAAAACCATAGGTGGGTCCGCCCAACCTAACGTAGGGTCCAAAATCAAAATTTTCCAAGGCACTGCCCCGGACCCCAAAAAGTGGGGTTACGGGTATTCCTCAAACCCCCTGTGACCCCTCCCCCCTGCTACACAATAGGTGAAACAAAGGGGGGGCTCCGTGTTGTGGGGAAAAATGCCTATGCAGGACGATCCTATCCACCTAAGGTGTGACAGTGCCTTAGCAACAAACGAGTACAGCTATACTGGTTTCTTCCTTTATGAAATGTGAAAGAAGAGAGATCAATAGACTTATCGGTGTCTTCCGTTTGTCCCTCGATCCAATCTCCCTTCTCTTTGGGTGTTCACAGCTACTTGCCTTCTTGCTTATCCAGCTACAACTTCCTGCAAGATCACAAGAGAACAGCTACTTGCGACAAGAGAACAACTACTTGAGACAAGAGAAGAACACTACATAAAGACAGATGTTCACATTCATAACTAGTTTAGGATTAGAAATAAACCAAATACACTAATACATTCATACATCAAAATACATCAGCATATAGGAGAAACCAAGATAGCTTTATTGATGAATAACAAGGTTCAGGAAGAGATACAACCCAGAGGGCTCCAATCCAGCATCTCCTTCCCAGCAAATGGAATTCCTATCTTTAGCCCCTTCAAAGCATTAAGCACCCAATGATTCCAGTCTCAAACCAACAACAATTCTTTGTAATAACAAAATTCCAGCCTCTAGATCTCATGGAGGAGAGATCCATATATAGATGTTTGGAGAGAGGATGAGTCAGCTTGAGATCTGACTAGTGTCCTCTCCCTCTGTCAGTTCTTGAGTCCACTTGGAGGTTCTTTCTTCCACTTGGAGATTTGGAACCTCTTACTCATCACCAGTCGAATTCCTTGAGGCAAGTGTCATTTTGGAAGCTTCCTGGGTTTTGACACCTTGAGAAATGAGCCTGCCACATGTCCACTCTCGTTCAGCGCAGGTAGCCAGTGTTCCATTTGACATTCAACGCAGGTAGCTAGTGTTGGCTTTGACATTCAGCGCAAACAGCTAGTGTAGCCACTGAAATGATCCTGAATTGACTTGTTTTTGAGCAGTTTCTGGTGGAGAACTTCTGTGAATTGCTGTGGTTTGTTAGCCTTGTTCCTCTAGGGGTAGGAACAACATGTTTAGGGACTTTGGACCCCTTAGATTAGGGACATTTCATGCTCAATGATGTAAGGCACAAAAATGTCTATAACAGTTGCCCCCTAAAGTATGAGGCTGTTTATCGGGTGAAATGCTTTATCAGGAGGATCCGAAGTTCATCCAATGCTGAGAGGAGACCTGTAATAAGATACAATACAATACATTATTTTTCATTCTGCTTTCGTGATCTAGCTGAGGCGGGCATTCCCATGCTCAACTTTATAAATTCATTTTTCTGTACATAGAACAGACAATCGTCTGATGGTAGACTGATAATTTTGATGAAATTATCATCCTTTGAGTAGGATGATTATCTGCTGTAATGATGTACATGTCAATGTCTTTATCATTCCTGAATATATATTGCAACCCGGATGGATGAAACTAGATCCGGGGTCTTCAAACTCGTTCGATCTTCACTCTAAGTACAAGTCGATCCATGTGAGAAATGTTCTGAAGTCGAACATGGAAAGACATCGCTTGATTACCGGTCAATGATGTAAACCATTAACAAGCGCGAGAGGAATCACCGATAATGATAATGACCCTCAAGGTACTGCAGTACAATTCACGTGGTGTTAATAAAGGACTTGGTGTCAAACACCATGCAAAATCTTTCGGTCGAAGGTCATTGATGTATACCTGTCGCCGGAAGTGAGAAACTTGCCATTGAGGCATGCAAGCTTCAAAGTACTGAAGGGGTTGTTCCTAGATCGATTTCTTGGATAATGAGCTGATGTCAACAAGAAGCGATTCGTCGAAGGAGGGCCTTAATGAATCCCACATCAGTGACACGGAACGGAGCTAATGATTTTAATGGAGGTGAAAACGATCTGTGACATATGATTCAGGGTGGCGGTCATGAAAGGATGAAGGATAATGTATGGCAGTGGATGGGACACGGTTGACTTTTTTGAACGACTTCTCTTGAACATATGGCGACACTGATACGATGGATCGGTAGCACTACCCCAAATATAGATGGTATGGCGAGACCATGGATGTGACCAGTGAATGAAACAACCCAACCCGATTGTGGTACGGAGGAAAAGTGTCATGTTCAAGAGCGACTTGCTACCATCAAAGTTTTCTTTGGTTTCTCCCAATTTTTCCCCAGTCATTGCTGACCAGTACCTCTTTATTTTTGTCAAGCTTGAGGAGGATAACATATGCTTGTTCTATAACCTGCCCTTCGGGCAAGCCCATCGCTATGTTTTAACGAGCCTAGCGATAGTGAAACTCGTTCTCGTCTAAAGACAAGTTTGTCGCTATTTAATGATTCTAACGAGTCTAACGACAAGGATAACTCGGTCCTTTTCATTTTTAGAGAGTCTGAAAAGGTACATAAAGTTAACTCCAAAAGTCCTTTTTAGTCATCTAATCCCTTAAGTCCGAAAAAGTATAAAACAATACAGAAGGGATGAGTTTTCGATAGTTTTAACGAGCCGAATAAAACAAGCGCTCGATCTTTTTGTGCAATAATCCCTCAGGTCCAAAAAGATTAAAATCTAGAGGAGGGATAGCTCTTCCTGTCCCTTTAACGAGCTGGAAGGCCAAGGACTCGGCAATCTTTTCATATTTTACGAGTCAGCTGAAAAGAGCTTAAAGGAGACTCGTCTTTTGAGGAACGAGTGATAAACAGGGTTGGCAGCTGATTCCAGGTACAGGTTGGAATTTTCCAATCACGGCAGTGTCACAAGGATGGCTAGGTGAAATCACTCTTCGCAGTTGTTCCTCAAAATGGGTAAACAATCATATGGAGGTGAACGATCAGCCAATGGAAAAGTGGAGGTGACGGTGCAAACACGACCAAGGCTTTAATGGCTGATGATATTACATTCACAGTGGTTATTTACCAGGATAGTTCATTTTTTAACGAGCTTAAACGCGGGTGGAAACATTGCTCAATCTTATGTTTATTTTTTAACGAGCATGAACTATGTGCTAAAACTGCTCGATAAGTTTGCATGCCCCCAGCATAACAATGCAAATCGAGGTGCATGCCCCCCAAGCTTCATTTCATTCAACTCGGTGGTTGGAATGAAGGTTTACCTTTGAGATTTGGAAAGGAGATTGTTTCATTTTTTAATGAGGTTGACACAGTAAAAGAACTATCCTCATGACTCCTTGTTTCATTTTTTAACGAGGTTGACACGAGATAAGAACCGTCCTCAGAGTCCAAATCCATTAGATGTAGAAGGTTTCATATTCCACTGTGGCCACTTCCGCCAGATTACTTGGAGGCGGTAGGGAAAAAGTACCCATTAAAGCAGGGTCTTTTAGGAGACCTACTCCGATATTTTGGAGCGAATGATTGCTTCCATGGATCATTGGAATGCTTCCTGTAACTTGTGAACTGTTGGGGAGAAATGTTTGTTGGTCAACGATTGTAATTCCTCCTTGGAAGGGAAATGCAATCTTCCTGAAGTAGGTCGACACAACTGCGGCCATGGCATATATCCAGGGTCTTCCCAATAGGATGTTGTAATCAAGGTTTCCATCGATTACTTCAACATCAATTTCTACTGTTTTCCCTCCTAGTTCAACTTTCAAGTTATTTAGAATACCATATGGGGTATAATTCCTTCCGTCGAAAGCTTTTAATGTCGTCGAAGATCGCGACAAGGTTGGAGATCCTAAAGCTTTCCAGCAACTCATCGACATAATACATGTAGATGCTCCCTCATCAATAATTGTTCGGTGAACAGTTTTGTTGAGGGCTTTCACTTGAATAAGGAAAGCTAGTTGAGCTGGTAACTGAGGATCATATCCTTTGTGATCAAAGGATACAAGATTGGAATCCTTGGGATCAACCCCACCAATAGCCGATAACAAAGCCTGCCTTTGGGATGGGCAATTTTGTAGTACTTCAAGAGTCGACATAGCAGATGGCGATTGGGCCAAATCTTCCACTATGTTATAATGCTGCGCCGCTCTGGCGCGAGGATTAAATGTCGACTTGTGTACTACTCCCTTTGGTGGTTTTATTGTTAATTCAGGAATGATGGGTGGTACAAATTCTGTCGAAGTTGTTGTCGAACTACTTGGTTGATCTTTACCTTTGTCGTTCGACATCTGCGGATTCCCGTAATCTTTGTTCCTTGTCGAAATCAAAGCATCATTCTGCTGTTTTGAAACCGACAACATAAGCACTTGCGACGGGGAAGCATTTCCACTACCAACCAGATTTTGACCTGGATTGGGAAACGGATCAGTTAACACAGCTGAGGTTTGCGAACTTTTGAAGAACCTTCTAAGCTCAGCTTTGTATGGACAATCGACTGTCCAATGATCCTCGTCACATATCATGCATGGAATTTTTGGTTTCCCTTTCCTAGGAGGGTTTGAAGAAGTTTTTCCAGGGGATGACTCACCCTGTTTCTTCTTCTTCCCTTTGTTTTGCTTCTTCTTGCTTCCTGGTTGATTGGTTTCTTTGCCTTTATCTGCTGATATGGCATTTACTTCCGAAGCAAGAATTTCATCTTTTTCATTTTGATCCGAATTCTTACGGGCTTTCTTAGACGAAGCCTTTGTCGATTTCGCGTTTGCCGTGCCAATCACGCCATCGCCGGTATGAGAGTCACTATTCGATTTAGGAGGAGGAGGAATTGAAAATTCCGGTCTAGGGGCGTCAGGTATTTTGTCGTAGAGCATGCTAGACTGAGTATAAACTAAGTCTAGATATTGTGCACGAGCAATAACTTGCTCCTCTGTTACGACTCCCCCCTTTGCCACATCTTCTGTTATTGCAGGAAGTAACGACTTTATAAACCATTCAGCTAACAGCTGATCGGGAACGTATGTTTTCACCATCCTACGACGACGACGCCACTCATGTATATGATCCAGTTGTCTGCTTGAAGTTGGGTTTCTGTTCAATCACGGTATTCACTATTCGATTTAGTTGAGGTCTAGGGGCGTCAGGTATTTTGTCGTAGAGCTGCTAGACTGAGTATAAACTAAGTCTAGATATTGTGCACGAGCAATAACTTGCTCCTCTGTTACGACTCCCCCCTTTGCCACATCTTCTGTTATTGCAGGAAGTAACGACTTTATAAACCATTCAGCTAACAGCTGATCGGGAACGTATGTTTTCACCATCCTACGACGACGACGCCACTCATGTATATGATCGGATATATGAGTGGCAGTTGTCTGCTTGAAGTTGGTTAATATTTCTGTTCCCGTTTCATACCTTATCGGTAATTGAAAATGGGTTAAGAAAGTCGTGGCTAGGGAGCTAAAATTGTCGAACGAGGCTCTAGGTAACTCAATATACCATTTTGCCGCTGGACCCGTTAACGTCCTCTGGAAAAGGCGAAGCCTTATCGAATCATCATTTAAGGTGTTTGAGGAACACCACAGATGAAAAGTCATCACATGATTCGATGGGTCTTCACCTGGATTTCCATTGAATTTAGGAATGTCAGATGGAAGTTTGTGAGGAATCGCTGGCCACCAAGGGGCATAAGCAATCGGATCGTTGGTTAGCCGGTGTAAATCGGGTAACTCTAAAGTTGCCACAAATGGTAACTGTTGATTCAGGTTAGGTGAAGCATAACCAGGGTACGATGGAATCGCTTGAGCAGTGGGCCTTTGCATACCAGCATAATGTAATTGATGTTGGTATGACTGATACGGTTGGTGGACTTGACCACTGTAAAGCGGTTTGTTTTGACCATTTTGAATATACGGTTGTCCACTGTTCGCAAAGATCTGCTGCTCAAAACCTTGGTACACTTGCTGGAATTGTGGTTGTTGATATTGCACCAGCCATGGTTGTGAGGCCATGTTCTGTTGCGCTATACTAACCGTCGGACCAAGGTGTGGGGTGATTGTACCCATTTTGACCTGTGTCGCCCCACCAGTTGCTGATTGTGGTTGTGTCCCAGGGTCAAGGGGCTGTTGCATTACAACCTGAGAAATCTGAGGTTGACATACAACAGGCATCGCTTGAACTTGTGACACTGTTACAATAGCCGGTGTGGTCGGGATGTCCGACATAGGTACACACTGTTGCATAGAATATACAACCCTTGGTTGTTGAGGTAGCATAGGTACCCAACCACTTGATGTAACTCCAGTATAACCTGAATACTGTTGTGAACTCCCGTATGGATACCCTCCCGGAGGGGGTAATGAAAGGGCATACTGCCCCCCATAGGGTAGCAATCCGGAACTCAAGGGAATTGTTTGTCCTTGGGGACTGGATTGCCCAATTTGACCTCCAAATGGATCAATCTGGCGAGTCTCAACATAAGAGTTGCCGGATATTATTCCGGATGAACACACTGGAACAGACCACACTGTCGAAATAGTCCCTTGGTGGACTCCTTCTAGCGGTTGTGAGCTAGTCGGGACAGATGGTATGCCGGCAAACATTGTCGGAGTGACGGCAGGGGCTTCTGCTATCGCTGTGTCGTTCGACACAGTCCTAGATGTTGACGGTTGTTCAGACATTTTGAGTCTATCCAATAGATTGCCTAGCGATTCTACAGGAACTTCCACTTGTGGTGGATTAACTTCTGATGAAGGAAATAGAGTGACCCCGACTCCAAAATGGGTTGGAGTACTTGCTTGCGGATCTTCTACAATTTCCTCTATTGCAATCAAACCCGGTGGAAGAGGAAGACCGTCAGGTCCGTAAAATATTTCTGGTGCCGAAGAAGGGGTTGAATCGACAGCGAAAGTTGTTTGAGGAGCAAGACTCTCCGAACCGGTTACAGATGGAACTGGTTCAGTAACGCAAGTATTTGCCCCCAGACTAGGATCAGTGTTACCGTCCTTCTGTGGCTGTTGAACTTCTTCTATAGAGGCAGGGTTTCCAGAAATGTTTGGAGTAACCGGAATCTCAGATGTTGTTGGAACACTTGTTCTAACTTTGATAGGAGATTTCGAACTGGTTAAACAAGTTCACTTTGTCCGTACTGTTTTCGATTCCGGAGACAAAGATGGTTGACTCGTTAGCCTCCGCGAACGACAGGGTTTCAATTGACTTTCTTCCACGATTGCGGATTACTCAATCAACCAAAATACAAAAGGTGAAAGTGTGTTTCCGAATTAAATGAATTTTTTAGACGCTTTTAGACACAACTTGCTTTTTCACTTTTAAAGAGTCGAGAAAAAGCTAAAGATGACTCTAGTCTCCTTCGATGTTTTAACGAGCCCGAAGTGACAAATGCTCGGATGGACTTTTTCTGTTATAGAGTCTGAAAAAGGCCAAAAGGAACTGCTCTGGAGTTCTAGGCAGAGGGTGTGCCAAAATTTTCGCAAAACCGCAGAATACTTTTTAGGGTACGGGCGGTCGATCTTCCTGAATGTTGTGTTCAGTGCATTGCGATCAGTAGGGCGGCCGACACGGCTTCCTAAGGATAAAGGTTTTATGCCTATAGGGGTCTCCCAATATATACGCGACAGTACGTGGGAGCACAATCCGTACTGGCGCTATCGTCCCTCAGGAGGAATCACCCAGCTTCTACGAGATCGACAGTCACTAGGCTTAACGACGCCGGAACACGTCTCTAGCCTAGACCTCTATGTTGTGCGTTATGTTACAAAGCATTGTTAAGTTCATTCAATTTATTTTAGGTTGATCTTTTTAAAGTTTTCCTTTCAAGTTTCACCACGAGATGTATGATACAAATTCCTAAATGCAGTCTAAAGATGATAAGCAAGCTTTATATCTTTTCAACTTTGAAAATCCTAGCTACTAAGGGAAAAGAAAGACACCATATTTTCTCAAAGAGCAATCAGCACACTCTAATGCACTTTTCTTAAATCCAACATGCAAACTATCAAATGCAAATGCACAATGCAGGTGTTTGTTTTCCGCTTTCTTAGTATTGATGCCTACAAAGAAAGCTTTTTTGTACAACTTTGAACTTGCTTTTAAACGATCAATACAAACAAGTTTACTTTTTCGAAATCAGAGAAGATAGAAGAGATTACAACACTTAACGATTTTCGAAATGAATACTTGTTTCGACACTTAAAAGAGACAAACTCAAACCAATAAGCAAAAGCAAATGTATAATCAATCTGCAAACAGCCAATGAACTCTCTTCTAAGATCACAACCAATAGATCTGAATCAAGGGCTACAGGATGACTATTTCACTCATGCAAAGGAAGACTATAAATGACGCCACAAACACATAAAAACACTCACAGTCTTTTTGTACAAAAGGAGGCAGAATGTAAGCAGAGAAAAGGAGTTTTCAGACTGGTACCTATGCTGGTTACAGGCCACAAAAATCAGAGATCAAAACAAGGCAAAACAGAGCAGAGAACCCCAGCTGCACAAGGCAAAACTGGTTCAGCGCAACCTCAACACAGGGGTTTTGACATTCAGCGCAGGTAACCTTCACGGGACCTGCGTTGAAATGCAGAATCCCTTCACTGGGTCTGCGCTGAAGGAGAAACTCT
The DNA here is from genome assembly GCA_031772625.1 of Pinus tabuliformis. NCBI lineage: Eukaryota > Viridiplantae > Streptophyta > Pinopsida > Pinales > Pinaceae > Pinus > Pinus tabuliformis. The sequence goes on from CM062815.1 coordinate 417,185,689, forward strand.
CGTTTCCCTCAGGTTCTGGGTCACAGTTTGCTACTTAATCAACTGTTTCAGGCCAAATAAAAGCAACAAGCAAGGTGTAATCAAAGGGATGCTTTGAAGGCTACTAAGATCTATCACAAGGATCATCAAATCATTTGTGAATCCATTGCTCAGATCATAGACAAGTCCAGCAATTGGATCAAAGCAGCAACTTTCTATTTTGCATCAGGGAAAGATGCAGTTCGATTGTTGCTGTCAAGTCTATGAAACAAACAAATGATAGAAACACAAATAAAATGACTAAACAATTCTCCCCAGCGGAGCTGCCAATTTGTTGTGGGGAAAAATGCCTATGCAGGACGATCCTATCCACCTAAGGTGTGACAGTGCCTTAGCAACAAACGAGTACAGCTATACTGGTTTCTTCCTTTATGAAATGTGAAAGAAGAGAGATCAATAGACTTACCGGTGTCTTCCGTTTGTCCCTCGATCCAATCTCCCTTCTCTTTGGGTGTTCACAGCTACTTGCCTTCTTGCTTATCCAGCTACAACTTCCTGCAAGATCACAAGAGAACAGCTACTTGCGACAAGAGAACAGCTACTTGAGACAAGAGAAGAACACTACACAAAGACAGATGTTCACATTCATAACTAGTTTAGGATTAGAAATAAACCAAATACACTAATACATTCATACATCAAAATACATCAGCATATAGGAGAAACCAAGATAGCTTTATTGATGAATAACAAGGTTCAGGAAGAGATACAACCCAGAGGGCTCCAATCCAGCATCTCCTTCCCAGCAAATGGAATTCCTATCTTCAGCCCCTTCAAAGCATTAAGCACCCAATGATTCCAGTCTCAAACCAACAGCAATTCTTTGCAATAACAAAATTCCAGCCTCTAGATCTCATGGAGGAGAGATCCATATATAGATGTTTGGAGAGAGGATGAGTCAGCTTGAGATCTGACTAGTGTCCTCTCCCTCTGTCAGTTCTTGAGTCCACTTGGAGGTTCTTGCTTCCACTTGGAGATTTGGCACCTCTTACTCATCACCAGTTGAATTCCCTGAGGCAAGTGTCATTTTGGAAGCTTCCTGGGTTTTGACACCTTGAGAAATGAGCCTGCCACATGTCCACTCTCGTTCAGCGCAGGTAGCCAATGTTCCATTTGACATTCAACGCAGGTAGCCAGTGTTGGCTTTGACATTCAGCACAAACAGCTAGTGTAGCCACTGAAATGATCCTGAATTGACTTGTTTTTGAGCAGTTTCTGGTGGAGAACTTCTGTGAATTGCTGTGGTTTGTTAGCCTTGTTCCTCTAGGGGTAGGAACAACATGTTTAGGGACTTTGGACCCCTTAGATTATGGACATTTCATGCTCAATGCTGTAAGGCACAAAAATGTCTATAACACTCCGCCCCCCCTCTAACCCCCCGGTTAACTACGTGGGCTAGTCGTTGAAAGAATATAACACAACCCAACACTGCGGGCGCACCGCCCACATGGGGTCGCCTTGCCAAGCTCGTCGTGGTGCCTGAATCACCTGTCCACCTATCGTGTAACTCGCCTACCTGTCTGCAGTTTCAGCCGCCTTCCCACTTGTGGCTCTCTTCGCCCAAACTGCGGCCCATCTCTCCCGCCCGCCCACGGCTCTGTCAGCCCGACCTGCGGTTCCATCCACCCGCCAACCCGCAGTCCGACTTGCCCATGCTGCGGTCTTCAACTTTCTGCTCCGTGCTTTGGCCTTGACCACCGCCTGCACTTTGCCCTTTTCTTATGTGCCCAATTCTATAGCTCGTTATCTCCTTAGCTAACCCTTATAAGACTTTCATTGATTTGATGATCGTCTCCTCCATCCAACGGTCTCCCATATATATGTTAAATTGTGGAAGAAGCATGGATCGACCTGACCAAGCCGACCTGCCTATTTGGTCAGCTCACCCACTCATCGCGTTGGCTCACCCTCACTTCCCCCGTTGGCCCGCCCATACCATCGTCCCGTCGAGTCCACATGCGTAACTCACATGGTATAAGGCACCTTCACCCGAAGTTTTCCATACTTAGTCGAATTCCCAAATATCAGTTTTTCGACAACTCTATTGGCTCGTTTCACCTTGCCAACTCGTCCCAACGTCGCACAAAACGTCGCACCCAATGCACCCGTTCGTCAACTCATCACACCGTCGACTTTTTGCTCACCCAGCTCGTCACACATAACCGGGAACGCTCACCCAGCTCGTCGCACATCACATGTCACAACTCGTGGGCTTGACATACTCCCCCACTTTAAATGGGTTGTCGTCCTCAACAACTCTTCACCCCAGCAACCACTTATCTCGAAGATCATCAAGCCACACAAACTGTGTGTATGGGTAATCCAGATGTGTCAACCTCTCGACCTACCGCACGCCATAGATATGTCACTGTTCTACAAGGAATCATGTGTTGGTACCCCTCATGTCGTGACTAGTTAGGTAGCTAATCCAACTATGCATCACCTCCACAAGAACTCATGCCCCCACATCAATATGACTCTCCACTACATGCTACCTGTAAATCTCTGTCATCTCACCCCTAAATGTATGCTCAAAATGTTGGAGACTCACTGCCATGAGCAGCTAACAATGAGCCTCATCTCCATGATAGTCTAAGAAGATAAGGAGGGAGTAGAGCCTGAAGGTTCTCCCTCACTGATAAAATCAATCCACTTATTCAGATCCTCCACTTCTAATCTCTACAAGTATGCTTCCCAATCCTCCATCTGAACATTCGGTCTAACATCCTCCTCGTCATCATCATCCTCCACTGCCTCTAGCCTCCTAGATAGATCCAAGATACTATCTAATAATGTCCTGATAACCCATGACTGCTCCATAAGCTTTGAATCTACAATAGACAACCGCTTATAGACTTCCTCATCTCGCTTCTCATTCTCCATATTCATCATTATCAGTTTACACTCGGTCTTAGTCACTCCTACGATCGGAACACCGATAGGTACACCCTCTTGCCTGTCGTAAATGTATAGTTTCTTCATATGGGGAATAACCATTGCTTCAAATTGCTTCATAAACTCCATGCCCAGTACAACCTCATAGTAATCTATCTGCACCACAGTGAAATCAACCTTCCCTATCCATTCGCCAAGTGTCACATCCACTCCTTCAGCTACACCGATCACAGAATCCGGAGGAGAATTCACTGCCTTCATTTGTGCCTGCACTGGTACAAACTTCAGTCCAATCCTTCTCGCAGTATCCTCACTCATAAAGTTGTGAGTTTCCCCACTATCCACCATAGTGAGTACAACATCACTCCCAACTTTCATCTTGACATACTCTAACTTGTTTCTTTCCGGGTCTCTTCGTGAGACTGCTTCTGTAGCCACTGCAGCTCCCAAAATCTGCATAACTCCTACAGAAGTCTCTTCTTTCTTTTTCACATTGGCTTGTGCTAAGGCAGCCACTTTTGGTCTTGAAGGAAAATTCTTCACCATATGTGGTTCCTCACATATCCAACACTTCAATGGTTTCTTCGTCTTCGCCTTATCATGCGATCTCAAAGGCTCCTCTTGCGTAGACTTTTCTTTCGGTTTTTCATTCTTTTCATTCTTCTCTTCAGTTCCTTCATCATAGTGTTCTACTTGGAAGTGATCCACAACATAAAATGCTTCTTCAAGTGTTTTTATCTTTTGCCTCTTCACTTCACTCCACTCCTAAGGTTTCAACCCTATGATAAAATTGAACATCTCGTCCCTCTCTTCCATGTCTGGAAGTTCCAAAATTGTACTTGAGAACTCTCGTTGATAAGCTTGCAGACTCCCTGTTTGCTTCATGTATTTTATCTTCATCCTTGCATCCCATGTTGTGTCTTGTGGACTAAAATGAGCTTGAAAATCCTTCTTCATTTCATCCCATGAAGTGATGTCTGCAGCATTACCATTGGCAATCTGGTCCATCCTTCTTCACCACCACATCTTAGCATATTTCGTTAAGAATTGAGTAGCTACCTTGACTTTGGTTTCCTCATCGGACATCCCCAAATGCTCCAAGTACTGTTCCATATCCCATAGAAAGTTTCCAAGAGGTTTCACACTCCTTGTCTCGTCATAAGAATCTGGCTCTTTGACATTCACATGAGCCACACCTCCACCTGATTTGTGCCCAACAACACTCTTCAAAACAGTGATCTCATTCCGAGCATCCTCAAGATCTTTTTGCAATTTCAATATTTCTGCCAAACCTTGATCTCGTGCTTCACTGATCTTCTTGACTTCTTCTGTTTGTGTATATTGCCACTCAGTATAATCGTATTGGACATTGAGGTCTTCAAGCTCCCCCTTGACCTTCGCATAGCCTTCTGGAACCTACATGTTCTCGGCCTCCATCAAAGCCATGTTAGAACCTACTCCTCCATACGATCCAATACCCTGTCAAAGAAATCCTCTCTGACATCCTTGCCAGATTCACCTATCACAACCTAAGGTTCTTCTGCTATATGCCTTCTTTGTGATCTGGTATAGACCATAAACCAATATCACCTGCAACCCTAAATCACCACCTGTCACACCCCTACCCTGTCGGTAGTCTTTCAACAGCACGAAGGGGGGTGTGGCACCACCACTTGTTTTCTTTTTAACAATACTCACAAGTGTGGACTACACCTAACATTCCATAGTTAGTTTATTTTTCACTTTCTAAGTATAACTTTCATAAGCACAGCGGAAAACATACATTCATATATCTTTCATCATCATTATTACTTCAACACATATGCACAACAGATAAATAACGAGAGGGGAAACTCCCTGAGAATGAGTCTGCCCACAATAATAATGACAATATTCAGTTTACATAAAATTAACACTTGGAGAGGAACCCCAAGTTCCAACTCACTTAACAGTCAATTTTACAACTCGACCTGCACCACCGTGCAGCCTGCTCGAACTGTCATTCGGGTGCGCCAGCCCTTCATTGGGTAAAATCGCCCAACGCATTGTTTACCAAGCAAAGTTGCCCATCAACCACCCTCCACTATTCAGCTCAACTCGTCCTTCCTTCATATGCATGCCCACCATTCAACACTCCGCCGAACTCTGTCGTGCAGCTCTACTCGGTGTGTCGCCCACCCGACGCACACCTGCGGCCTACCCACACTATTCACCATGTTCGTGTGTTGCTCACCCAAAACCTCCATCTACTCCAAATCACGGGTGCTCCTACCCACCGTTCACTCTAAACGGCCCATGTACACAAGCTACGGGTGCACCACCCACCCAAGGGTCGCCTCGCCTAGCTCATCGCAACGCCTGACTTGCCTATCTGCCTACTGTGTGACTGGCCCGCCCGTCTGCGGTTCCACCCTCCTGTGACTTTTTCTGCCCGACCTATGACCCAACTCTCCCACCTACCTGTGGCTTTGTCCACCCGACCTGTGACCCAACTCGCCTGCTCGACCTACGGTTCTGTCCACGCACCGACCTGCAGTCCGGCTCACCCACACTGTGGCCTTCAACTCTTGGCTCTGTGCTTCGGCCTTGACCATCACTTGCACTTTGCCATTTTCTTATGTGCCCAAGTCTGTAGCTCGCTATCTCCTTAGCTCGCCCTTAGAAGACTTGTGTTGATTTGATGATCGTCTCCTCCATCTAACGCTCTCCCATATATATGCTAAATCGTGGATGAAGCATGGGTCCGACCTGCCTATTCAGTTAGCTTGCCCACTCATCACGTCAACTTGCCCTCAATTACCTCGTCGCCCTGCCCATACAGCCGCCCCGCCGGGTGCACATGCCTAGCTCGCATGGTATAAGGCACCTTCACCCGAAGTTTGCCATACTTAGGTGAATTCCCAAATATCGTTTTTCAACACCTCCATTGGCTTGTCGCACCTTGCCAACTCATCCTAATGTCGCACACAACGTCGCACCCGATGCACCCGTTTGCCAACTCGTCGCACCTTCGACTCGTTGCTCACCCAACTCGTCGCGCCGTCGACTCCTCGCTCACCCAGCTCGTTGCACATAACCAGGAGCGCTCAGCCAACTCGTCGCACATTTCAAGTCACAACTCGTGGGCTTGACAGAGGGTGTCACGCCCCTACACCTGCGGTAGTCTTTCAACTGCTTATAGCGAGGTGTGGCACCACCGAACACTTTCTTTTCACCAATACTTATGTTCGTGGACTATGCCTAACATTCCACTTATCCTACTTAGTTTGTGTTTCACAACCAAGTATTATTAATGTGTTCCTTTATACCAATGAATACCCATACACATTCATTATCAACAACATTATACAAGAGAAATGCACAATAGTATAAAGGGAGGGGCAACTCCTTGCAATATGAGTATGCCCGATATCAATATATTATACAATCTTCACTTTTACAATATACAAGTTAAATCTTGGGAAACCCCAAATTTACACTTCGTCAATTTTCACAACTTCGGCAAACTCGATTGCCTAGCTCGTCGGCACCTCCGCACGGTCGCCGCACGACTCTCCAACCCTTCATTCACCTTATCGCACGATCGTGTTGTTTGCCTAACTTGGGCACGCCTCCAAGTCGCCACATACGGGCGCCTCTACCCGAGACACACTTTCATTCACAACCCAACACACCAACAAGTCTTCATGCACACTTGCATAATGGGCGGGCGCTCATCTGAGTCGCCAAGACACCCACACCAAACCTTCACACAAACCGGGCACCATACAACCACCGTGCACACCTCACCCAACCACCGGGCACTCCTACCCACACCTTCACCCAATACCGAGTTCAACACTTCTTCTTTGTGCGACTAGCCCAAGAATGGGCGCATGAGATCTGCGCCTTCGCCTTCTTGTATTGTGCACTTAGAACTGCGCACTCCCTTTTCCTTGTGCGAAGATGTCAAGTGATTGTTCGATGATGAAAATGCTCCAACGCATTCACAATATATAGCCATGCGTTGGGGCTAAGTCTGGCACCCAGCCGACTTGCCCAACGCTTGTGCACATCCCTAAAAACGCCCAACCATGTGTTGACCCTCCAAACATATCGTTCACGCTCCAAGGTGCACATGTAAACCAGCACTCTCCTCATATGTGCGCATATCATCCAAGAGAATGCCGCATAAGTTCATCGCATATGTGTCGCACAACCATCGCATGACCATCGCACAACCGCAGCTCGCCCTCCAACCATGCGTGCACCCTCGGTCGCCTGTCGCCAAACGCAGTCGCACTTCAGGCAGAACCACAAGACATTACATCCTCCTCCACGTGAAGTCGTTGTCGTCCTCAACAACATATCATCCTGGTAGCCATCCACCAAGACCATCAATATCCATGATGTCAACTCCTCCACATACTGCAAACATCCCTGCAACATATGTAGAACCATTGTCTCCATCATGTCTTGCCTCGGCAACCATCTGTCACCAAGATAACCATACCAAGGTATACACCTCATCGGTATGTCATACATCAGAGATCATCTCAATCCATGATCATCGATCACCCTGTCACAATCTCCACATGCTGCTCCCACTGTGGAAGGCTGATCCTTCCATCCAAGCTACATGCTTCATGTAACCTGTCATGTCGACCTCATCATGTGTCGTCCTCATGTGAACTGCTACCATGATACTCCAACATAATGCTAACACATCTCTGTACACTTCCGGACACCATGTTTGAACTAGTCGGGTGATCAATGCAACTATCACGCTCAATCCATGAGAGTGAACATCCTCATGCCATCATCAGTTGTTTCTTAGAACATCCTGTCACATCATCAACTCGATCAAGAATCCATCTCCATACAAGTGTAAGCCATGCTCAGGTCCATGAAGTAGTCCTCATCTCATCTGCAACATGCTGTGCATGATGCTTGGTGTCAATGTGCTGCATGAAATCAGCCACATCTATCCCAACATCATAATCTAGATGTGTACCTCTTCAATATGAAGAGACCATCTCATCAAACTCCGAATCTCGATGTGCCACATCCAGGTCCATGAGGCAACCTCCATCATATCTGCAATGTGCCATCCCTCAACTCTGCCATAGAAACACGTATACACCTGTCTCATCTATCCATGTGCTTTCCATGATCATAGATCAATCAGCTCCCATGTGTCAAAATGTGGTTGAGTTTCGGCTCAACCCATGCCCAAGTGTTGCCACCAAGGCATCATCATCGTTGTAACTCCATTGCTCCAAAGTGTCCCCAAGTCCACCATATCTGAAGTCCCCAAAGGTCACAACAATCTCATGTCATCATGAGCTCAATAAGTCATCCCCAACCCACATCTATCAAGCATACAAGTCTCGGCCCAAAGGTCTCTGCAAGATGCCTCAGTTCTCCATGTAGTAGGAATGCTCCATAGCTTGCTCACAACTCCATCTAAGTCCATGGCCTTTTTGTACATAAGTGCACAACCTCTCCATCGGCTCACAAGAAAAACATCTCCATGTCATACTAGCAAATCCATTTGCACAACATCCTTGCATCGGCACTGCTCATTGGATTCCCATAAGTGACACCTCTACAAGTGCTCCTGCATAATGTCAATGCATAAGACTGCCATGCTCCATGTTTCCAACCTGATGTTCATGACTAAGTTGCCCATGTAGTCCAACCAAGTAGACCCATCACAACAATCGGTCATCCTCATCCAAGTCTGCAATCTTCGGTCTAGTGAACTCGGTGACCCAACCATATCATCATCATCACAAGTCCCTTCCATGATAGCTCCCCCACTGAAGGTTCCACCAAGACTTGCTCTTGGTCTCGGCCATGAGAAGTCCACCCAGGCATCTCAAGTGTGTGCCCTCCTCAATCTGTCCATGAGTCATGTCGGGCACTTAGCCAATTCTCCATGTGGCTAAAGCATGACCCAATCCTCCACAACGATCATCATGTTCCTCCCTTGTCACGGGCCTTTGTACCTTCTACCATAAGGTCACAAACAACCCCAACAAGTCCTGCACCAATCAACAACCCTTGCTTCTCCAAACAAGGTCTCATCATGGTCATCCATGGTAAGATCCTCCCTAGCATCGACAAACTGACTTTGCTCTTCCCTGCATATGGTCCATCTACCAAATGCTGAAGTGAAACACAAGTATCAATACTACTTACATCATCATCATGAGGCTCCTCCATGTGAGTATCCTCATCCACCCATGTCTGCAAACTGCACGATCCTGGTCCAACTTGAATGACTTCAAGCTCATCCTCCATCGTTGTCACATCTGCAACATCCTCAATCATCACGACTTCCTCTTCTCGGTTAGCATAGTCTGTAACTTAATCTTGCTCCATTGTCCAACCAAGTTGAAGAAGTTCGTCTTCAACATTTTTTTCCAAGACTTCAACTTCCTTTCGAATCCGGGGATTCTCTTCTTTCATCCGCTTCAACCTGTATAAGGTAAGAAAGAGCTTCCCTTCACATTCTTCCAAACCTACCATGCCTTGTCGTTTAGCTTGGTCCAAGCACGATGCTTCACCTCTGCTAAACCTGTTTCACAATTCACCAGCCTCACCAAGTTCCCTGCAACCATGAACCAGCCCTTGTTCCACTTGTATGTGAAACCAGCTTCCTTCACCTGCAAGTACCTGCTTCCACTGTCACTTCGTCACGAGCAACCTTGCTCTAACACCAGCTCCAGCCGAGCTCTGATACCAATTGTCATGCTCCTACACCTGCGGTAGTCTTTCAACTGCTTATAGCGAGTTGCGGTACCACCGAACACTTTCTTTTCACCAATACTTATGTTCGTGGACTACACCTAACATTCCACTTATCCTACTTTCGCAACCAAGTATTATTAATGTGTTCCTTTATACCAATGAATACCCATACACATTCATTATCAACAGCATTATACAAGAGAAATGCACAACAGTATAAAGGGAGGGGCAACTCCCTACAATATGAGTCTGCCCGATATCAATATATTATACAATCTTCACTTTTACAATGTACAAGTTAAATCTTGGGAAACCCCAAATTTACACTTAGTCAATTTCCACAACTTCGACAAACTCGGTTGCCCAGCTCTTCGGCACCTCCGCACGGTTGCCGCACGACTCTCCAACCCTTCGTTCACCTTATTGCACGATCGTGTTGTTTGCCCAACTTGGGCGCGCCTCCAAGTCGCCACATACGGACGCCTCTACCCGAGACACACTTCCGTTCACAACCCAACACACCAACAAGTCTTCGTGCACACTTGCACGATGGGCAGGCGCTCACCCGAGTCGCCAAGACACCCACGCCAAGCCTTCGCACAAAGCGGGTGCCACACATCCACCGTGCATGCCTCACCCAACCACCGGGCACTCCTACCTGCACCTTCACCCAATACCGAGTTCAACGCTTCTTCTTTGTGCGATTAGCCCAAGAATGGGCGCATGAGATCTGCGCCTTCACCTTCTTGTATTGCGCACTTAGAACTGCGCACTCCCTTCTCCTTGTGCGAAGATGTCAAGTGATTGTTCGATGATGAAAATGCTCCAACGCATTCACAATATATAGCCATGTGTTGGGGCTAAGTCTGGCACCTAGCCGACTTGCCCAACGCTTGTGCACATCCCTAAAAATGCCCAACCATGTGTCAGCCCTCCAAACATATCGTTCACGCTCCGAGGTGCACATATAAATCAACGCTCTCCTCATATGTGCGCATATCATCCAAGAGAACATCGCATAAGTTCGTAGCATATGTGTCGCACAACCGTCGCATGACCGTTGCACAACCACAGCTCGCCCTCCAACCATGTGCGCGCCCTCGGTCGCCTGTCGCCAAACACGGTCGTACTTCGGGCAGAATTGCAGGACGTTACAGAGGGGGTGGGAGGGGGAGAGAGGTGGTGGGGTTGGGCGGAGCGACAGGGAGGGGTAATGTTTTTAATATTTTTTTAATATATATATATATATATATATATATATATATATATATATATTATATATTATTTTTATTTATTTTTATTTTTTTTTTTTTTTTTTTTTTTATTTTATATTTTATATTTTCTTTTATTTTTTGGTAATTAATTAACTTTCGTTTTAATGATGTTTTTATTTTTTATTTTTAACTAAAAAAATTGTTTTTTTTTGTTTTTGTTTTTATATATATATATATATATATATATATTTTATTTTTGTTGGGCTTCAGAGTGGGCGGGGAATTTTTTTTAAGTTTTTAATTTTTTTTTTTTAATGTTGTATTTTATTTTTTTAATTTTTAATTTGTAATTTTGTTTTTATTTTGTTTTACTCGTTTTTTTTTTCTTTTTTCCTTTTTTTAGTTTTACATGGTATGGTTAGCTTTTTTTTTTTTACCTTTTATAGTTTTTTTTATGTCATTATTATATATTTTTTATATTTGATTTTTTTGTCACGTGTTTTTTTTTTTACTTGTTATATATATATATATTTTTTTTATTTCTTTTCAATATTTGAATTTTTGTTTTTTTGTCAATCTTCCATATATATATTCAGGGTCAGTGACGATGCTTGTCTAGCAACCCAATCCCATGATGTGCAATTTGATAGTTGATGTTAAATTTTTCGTTACAACGAGTTGAGTCTGCACGAAAATGTATTAATTTCATGGTTGGTCTTTAAGTTTTCATTACAATGGGTTGAGCTCACCTACACTTCGTGTCAATTTGATAGTTGATTTTTTTTTTTTTTGCGATGTCTCAAGTTGTCTTGAGATAAGATTTTAAAATCGCTATACATTTAGCATTTAAAAAAATTACTCTTGGTATAATAACTCTTTCATTCAGAGATTCATTTTTAAAGTTTTTTTAGTCATAAAATTTTTCCATAATCTCATGCTTGAAATATTTTGAAAACTTAAGATTGTTTTGTAGTCATAATCTTTAGATTTAATTCTATGGTTGAAAAATTGTCAAGATTTTAATGTTTTTCTAAGTCGTGATATTTTATCTTTAATGTTATGGTTGAAAATAGTTATAAATATTTTTCCTTAGCACCATGCTTGAAAATTGTTGGAATTTTAAGGTTTTTCAAAGAAGTGATATTTTAAATTTAATGTCATGTTTAAAAATCGTTGGAATTTTAAGGCTTTTTAAAAACGTGATATTTTATCGTTAATGACATGCTTGAAAATCATTGGAAATTTAAAGTTTTTCAGAGTCATGATATTTTATTTTTAATGTCATTATTAAAAAACGTTGAAAATGTACCTTGAAAAAAAGACGTTATTCTGGCATTGACACTTTTCGATTTCAAGGTGTTTTTTGCACCAAACAAAATGACTTTTATTGTTTTTTACTGTTCTTTTAAAAAAATATTTAAAATTTACTCTAAAAAATGGTGATGCAGAATCAACACTTTTTATTTTTGGGTTGTTTTTTCATGGTTTTTGGGGATTTTTGGGCTCGAGTACCCATTTTGAAATAATAGTTCCCGTTTGGTCAGTATCTATGTTTTATGTGAGTCTTACAAAAAAAAAACATAGAGGCATATAAATTGTCAAAATCACCACTGGTCCCACTTGGCATGGGCCAACTTAACGTAGAGGCATCTAAGTTGTCAAAATCACCAGGGGTCTCACGGGGGCTCGAGTACCCATTTTGAGGTAATAGTTCCCGTTTGATCGGTATCTATGTTTTATGTGAGTCTTATAAAAAAAACAGAGAGGCATATAAGTTGTCAAAATCACCACCAATCGCACTTGGCTTGGGCCCACTTAATGTAGGGGCATCTAAGTTGTCAAAATCACCAGGGGTATTCCACAGAGTGCTAGAACAGACGATCACCATATGCTCCACTCCCTATGTGCAACAATAAGAAATTGTTGCACATAGAGGCAATCTCTAACCCAATATGAGAGAGATGTTTTCATGTAACATTACATTTAAAAATAATAAATTAATTATTATTTTTTAATTTTTTAATGTAAGTATTAATTTATTATTTTCAAATGTAACGTTACCTCACAACATCTCCCTGATAACAATGACAAATAAAACCTTCAATTTCAAACTTAATTTTAAAACAACTTTATATAAAGAGAGAAAGTAATTGAAAGTTAAAAAAAAAAAAAAAAAAAACTTTTTACTACAAGAGAAATATGTAATTCCTTCCCTACTTAATATGGAGTTGACAAATGACATGTACAAATAATATTATTGATATTACTTGATATCTAATTCATTCTATGTTAAGTTGATATGTAATATTTAAAACAAAAATGCATTAATATCATAAAATTATTTCAATGAGTCATAAATAAAATATTTTAATATCCATATTAAATAACATAATTTTATATCAATTAAAATTTTCATTATACATTGAGTAAAAGATTTTAACATCATATATATAGATAGAGAAAATGATCAATGGAAGTGCAACCATTAAAAAAAAAAATCATTTAAAAAAGATTTGGTTCCTCTCTAGGTAGATATGAAGTTAATATGAATATATGATGGTATAATATAAATTTTAGAATAATATTATATTTGATATATTATAATATATATTAATACCATAAAATTAATATCCGTATATATTATATATTAAAATATGAGGCTAAACATAATATTATTAAGTTTAATATAATTGTTACAACCAAGTATAGTAGAGATGTTGTAATGTAATTTAATGTGATGTAATCATTTTTATTTGGTCAAAATAAACTAAAAATAAAAATGTCCCTATGTTAAGATAAAAATAACTGTAAACTAAAATAATAAGGTAAACTTGATTTGGTCAAGTTACTAGTGATTTTTGAGTTACCCATAATATTTATGTGGAATATATTCTATTTAACTCTAGATCTACAAAGAGGCTAGAGAGATCAAGCTTCTTGAGGTGCAAATTTTTTAGACTAAAAATATTTTTTTTTAAATAAAAAGTAATTTTTTCAGTTTATTGTCAATTTATTTAGATAATATAATCATAATTGACATTAAAATGTTTTATTTCAAGGATGAAATATTTTTTTTATATCTATGAAAATAAAATTATTATTTAATTTTTTTAAATAGCATATATTAATTTCATATTAAAAATTAATTAAATTATATAATTTACATAAAATAATTATATTTAAAATAAATATCAAATTATTTATTTTTTTAATATAAAATTGATATAAAAAATGTTAATTAATAAAAATATTCAAATATTTTATTTAAAATTAAGATTAAAATATTAAAAAAATACACAATGATGGTCTCATGCCCTGCAAACGATTTTTTTTTTTTAATTTTTGAAAAGTTTTTGAAGTCACAACTCTAAAGTCGGTGACTTATCAACATCCACCTGATTTACTGTCTTTTGGATTATGCAGCGTTGTATCCACTCATTTTCATTTTAAAATGCCCAGTATAATTAGCCAGAGGAATTGCTAGGAAAATCTGGTAAGGATTTTTGTAAATCCAAGTTATAGTTGTTAGACTTCAAAATTTTAAGTGTCCTAGAAGTTTTTGATAGTGCTGAATGCATTTCCACCATCAAAAACACGATTCAAACACTGACTCTACAAAATTTTATAAAATTTTTTTACATAAATTTAAGACACTTTTTATTATCTAGACAATTACTTCACCTGTTAGACGACTCCTTTTAAAATCACCAGCGATACCAATGGGGTCTCCCATGGACCCACTGTACGTTATGGTTGTTATACGTAATTCTCATTAATCACATCTACGGGCAACCTAGTGCTCTCGGGAAGTCATCTACAGAAATTCCACTCAGATCTGGGCAGATGAAATGGATCTTGAATTTTTGTAAAGTAGATAACTTTGGCTTAATTTGAAAGCTAACTAAATCACTCACTCTGTTTTGCAGAAATTCCGTAATTGATTCAATTGCGACTTCTTAACTTTACATCGTTCAATTTGTAACTTCAAGTATCACGTGTCTATTCAAATTCCAAAATACGTGGTAACTTCAGGGGCAGTAGTTATCAGCTGTTCTCATAATTTTTAAGTTGTGTGTTTTGGTTGGTTAAGTGGGTGGGACTACCCACAGATTTTGAATCAGTGATTTTAACATCAGCCCAACAAACTTCTATGGGAAGTCCTGGAACCAATTTCCCTATTAAAATTTCATTTCAAATTAATACCTTCTATTTTCTATTTTATCAGTGTGCAAGATGTTCGGAACTTTGTTAAACTTATTAATCTTTTTGAGTAAGGTTTTGGTTCAATTTTTTATATATATTATTATCTAAGTGTTCAAAGAGTTATAGGTTCATTTTCATTAATTATAAATTAAAATATTATTATAAATTAATTATAAGAATTTGTTAATAGTCCTTAAAAAATAGACATTCATTTTTATAATTTTTCTTATAATTTTTTTGAATTTGGATAGTTAATTATTTTATATTTAAAAAATAATTTTTTAATTAATATAAAAAAATTTAAAATTATATTCTAAATAAAATAATCTCTAAAAATATAATTATATTATTATTCTTCAGATTTAAAATAGAAAAAATGCCCTAAGTTATATATCTTTAAATACTATTTCATTTCTCATATATATATATATATAACTAACACTAACACTAAATTATTCATCATTGAAAATTATTAAATTATTATAAATAATTTACTAAAATTTTAAAATAATAATAATATTTATCTTTTCTTTTTTTACCTTGCAACATTGAACATATTACATATTTTACAATAATCTTAATTAATAATATAAGATGCATATTATTTACCCTCTTACATATTTGGGAAGAATGGAGGTTTATCAAGTTTATCTTATGCTTTTTTATTTATTTGGAAATAATGTAATACCAAGTTTATTAGATAAAAGGAAAGGAAGTTGTATACATAATCCTCGCATTCGATCTTGGTTGTGAGGCTCGCATTTATTCGGTGATCTATATAAACGCATTCGGTCTTGCACTTTTTCGGTGATTTATTTAAACGCATTCGGTGATCTATTTAAACTATATATATAATCCTCGCATTCGACCGGATTCGGTATATATAATCCTCGCATTCGATCTTGGTTGTGAGGCTCGCATATATTCGGTGATCTATTTAAACGCATTCGGTCCCGCTTCGGTTCTGAGGCTCCAGTATCGCGTAAACTGTATATATAATCCTCGCATTCGATCTTGGTTGTGGGGCTCGCATATATAAACGCATTCGGTGATCTTGGTTCTGAGGCTCGCTCGCCCTTCAGTGATCTTGGTTCTGAGGCTTGCATTCAAATAATAAGGGTCTTTCTGGTGATCTTGGGTCCACCGATGGCATCTTTTGAACTCTATCCAATCAAGTCCGTGGGCTGTGGTGGGCACGTGCGAGGGTTGATATGAGGTGCACACTTTCCTTTCCTTATCTTTTTCTAATACATATTTTCTCATATATTTTCAAATATGAATATTTCACCACAGCTTCCAAAGATTACCAAAGGCAGGCCTAGCACAGTTACTCTACAAGGCCTCTATGAGTATATAGAATCTGTAGAGAAACGTAGAGAAGAAAGAGAAGTCAAGCTACAAACAGAGTTAGAAGCTATGTTGGCAAATAAATTTGCATCTCTTGAAGACACAATCCAAAACCAAATAGAAAATAAAATAGAACTATTGGAGAATAAAATGGTGACAATAAAGACTAGCTTGCAGGTTATAGAAAAAGAAAACCAAGATACTAATCAAACATCCCAGCAAGGAGATGCTTTAGAGAGCCTTAAAATGAAGGACATTATTAAAAATTTAGAAGAAAAAGTTAATAGCCGTCTTACCCTAAATAATATGGTAGATAAATTAGACATCAAACCAATTAAAGATGAAATGAACAAATTAATAGAATTAGACCATGAGCGTAACAAAAGGGCCTTGAACCTTATAATCTTCGGTTTAAAAGAGGAGGTAAATGAGGATACTTTAGCCATAGCCAAGACAGAACTACATAATAAATTACAAATTGATACAACGTGTCTCACAGAAGCAACAAGGTTGGGGAAATTAACTGAAAATAAAGGAAGACTAATCCGAATAAAGGTGAACTCTACTGAGCATAAGTATGACATACTTAGCAAAACCTCAAGTCTAAAACGAACAAGAATATTTATAAATGAATATCTCATCCCAGAAGATCAAGCAGAATTAAGAATGGAGGTTCAAAAGGTAAAAGAAGCTAGAAAGGAAGGAAAATGGGCAATAATCAGAAATAGAAAAGCCTTTATTCGAGATAGAAACCAAAAAGATAACTTACTAAATAGCAATTCAACATGCCCCGGATTCTTTCTTGGAACTGTCGAGGCTTTCCATGGAACAAAGGCCCCAAGCTAAGCTGGATCTCAAATGATGTTGATATTATTTTTCTTGTTGAAACTTGGGAGCACGAAGAATCTAAGGTCCCTAACATAAATGGCTTTACGCTATGGTCTACCTAGAACAAGCGATCCTCCCATAGAGGCATTGGGGGAATAGCTTGTTACATTAAAAAGAACATCTCCCCCCATGCTAGGATTTATAAAAACAACCCTTACAACCAATATAGTTGGATAGAGATCACCGACATTAATAATAAAAAGACCTACATAGCAATATGTTATTTTCCCCCCATCAATTCTAACTTCTATAAGAAGAAGAATCTAGATAAAAACAATCCTTACATTGGTTTGGAGAATGATATTTCTAGCCTAAGGAATAAAGGTAATATCCTTTTAATAGGTGACTTTAATGCTCAAACTTCAAGCAAACAAGCTATTATTCTAAGCAATCATTCAAACCCTAATCCTCTTTGGTTGGACGAAGACCCTACTCTGGCTAGTAGGTACAAAAGAAGCTCTGAAGACCTCAGGGAGAATCTGTTTGGGTTGGAGCTAGTCAAGCTTTGTAGTGCTTAGGATCTCATAATTTGCAATGGTCTAAAGAAGTGGCCCAATTCTAGCCAGATGACCTGCATCCATGGGCTTGGTAGTAGCATGGTATACTATGTTATTTCCGATCTCCCTTTATACAACGAAATAATAAATCTTGACATCTTAAACGACCACGAGCCTGAATTTGATCATAGGCCTTTACTTATAACTCTCAACTTTGTCGTGCATAGGGAGCCCACAGAAAATAATACTTATAGCCAAAAGACTTTAATATTTGATAGAAATAAAAACGATCTCTTTCTAAAAGAATTAAAAACTAATTTGCTTCCTTTATCTAGCATAGGCAACATGGAAGACCTCTACCATAATTTCACTACAACCCTCTCATATTCTATTAATAAGTTCTCAATTGAAGTTTCAAATAATAAAAAAAATAGCAAAACCAACCTATGGTATGACAAAGACTGTAAAAATGCGAGGAGAGCTATTAAGGAAGTTGTTGATGAATCTCTTAAAATGGACCAGATAAAAAAATACAAAGCCCTAACTAAAAGAAAAAAGAGGCAGTACATTCGTAAAAGATAAGAGAATCTCTTACACCTCTCTAAGGTAGCTCCTAAGAAATTTTGGAGGCAGATCCTGACTAGGAAATCTAAAGACAATAATAAAATTGCTTTACACGATTGGAATTCTTACCTTAAAAAGCTCTATGAATCTCCTAATATCATGAATAACTTTGAAACCCTGCCCACAACGAAAGAAGTCTTCTCTCTAGAAGACATTAATTTTGGGGTTAAGCGCCTGGCTAATGGGAAAGCTAAGGACATTGAAGGTTACCAAGCAGAAATATTAAAAATTGGAAGCCCTATCCTCAACCCCCACATCCACAAGCTTTTCAATCAAGAAGTCAAGCAAGGGTTCCCTAAGTTATGCACTGAGAGCCTCATTACCCCTATTTTTAAAAATGGGGATACAAATAACCCCTCTAACTATCGAACAATTATGATCAGCCCTCTCTTGGCTAAGTTATATGGTAGTATTTTGGAAAAGAAGTTGAGCATATGGCTTGAAAGTGAAGATAAGAGGGCTAAAGGCCAAGTAGGTTTTAGAAGGCATCACTCAACAATAAACCACCTCGTTACACTTAGAATCATTGTGGAGGAATGTCGCAATGATAAATCCAATCTCTTTTGTTGCTTTGTGGACTTTAAAAAGGCTTTCGATATGGTTCCTGGAAACAACCTTTGGAATAGATTAGAAGAGCTAAAGGTTCCTTTCGAGTTGAGAGCTGCCGCTATTAGATTATACGAGAATGTCATTGCCAAGCTAAAAAGAAATGAGGGGTGGTCGAAAGATATTAAGTGTAATATCGGAGTTAAACAAGGTTGCCCCCTCTCCCCTACCCTATTTGGCATTTACATTGACAAGCTCGAAGGTTATCTAGAAGAAGCAGGATGTGTTGGCATGCTCTTAGTTGGGCTAGTCGTCATCCTTCTTCTCTATGCTGACGATATTGTTCTCCTCGCAAGGTGTCCATCTGATCTTGATAAGCAGCTTAGACTTCTTAAGGATTTCTGCTCTACCATGGGTATGACTGTTAACACTGACAAAACAAAAGTTATGATTATCAAATCCAAGAAGGACACCTATGCTAATTTTATATATGACAATAATAACTTGGAAGAAGTATATTCTTACAAGTACCTAGGAATTGATATTCATCACAAACTCAACTGGAACTATAGCATTGAGAAAAGGATTAATGGGGGGTGGAAAGCTTACTTTGGTCTTGAAAATAATTGTAAAACGGCAAACCTCGTAATGTGGGATAAAAAGAAGTTCCTCTTTGAAACTTTAGTCACTCATGTTATCTTATATGGATGTGAGGTTTGGGGTTGCAGCATCTCTAGAGAATCGTGGAGAAAGATTGAGCAAATCCAGAAGCGCTTTATAACGTATAACCTGAAAATTAAAAGCAATACACCCTACCCTATTCTCCTTATAGAAGTAGGTCTTTCCCCTATCGAAAGCCTAGCTATGACTAGGCTTTTGTTGTATAAGCACAAGCTCAATAACATAGGAGATCATAGACTTCCCAAGCTAGCTTTAAATTCCAGCCAAAACCATCTAAGGCTCAAACGGGGGTGGTATAAAGACACGAGGGCCTGGATGAACCATTGGGAGATCAATGAGAACGATGCATTGCAAAACATTAATAACATTAAAAATATTGTTACTTCTAAGTTCAAAGAAAAAATGTGGTGCGAGAAAGATTTAGCGGCTAAAAGAAAATTGAGTTATTATAAGAAGGTCATCAACCCCACCCTAGAAGATCAAAAGTATCTCTCTATTTTAGGTAGGTCAAAGAAGAAAATTAATTTAGCAAAGTTTAGAATGAAATCTCATGAGCTCCATAGTGAAACAAGTCGTTGGACAGTTCCTAAAACACCATGGACAAAAACAATTTGCCATCTCTGTGATAATAGGAACATTGAGGATGAAAACCACTTCCTCTTAGAGTGCCCCACGTACAACCACATTAGATCTCAGTTTCATAATCTTTGTCGCAATACTGACCTTCCTAGCCTTTTACAATGTCAAAATTACAATGAGCTTGGGAGGCTTCTCTCCAAGCTTTTTGAGCATAGAAATAAAACCTTAAATCAAACTAAATAATTTGTTTCTCTAGGTCCGATAAACCAAAGTTTGGTCTCAATGGATGTTAACCATCATCATCATCATCATAAAACCAAAAACAAATACTTATAAAACCAAAAACAAATAGGAAAATATTAACAACCTATTGTAAATACTAAAAATATTTTAAACAATTGATTTATTATACATGTATTTTTTTTATTTCAAATTCGATAATAAGGAAGAATTAGTTTATTATATTTTTTTTGATAGTTTACTAAAATGGTAATTTTTTTTATTTTTTATAACAAATTAATAATATTGGTTTTAGTGAAATTTTTATGTTTTATTAGTTAATTTATATTTTAAAAATAAAATACATTTAATATTTTAGAAAAAACCATTAAAATATTAAAATATATAAATTTAATAACATAAACCATAATTTTTTTTAACAACTTCGAATTAAAAAAATATATATTAAAAATATATAAATTCAATAACATAAACCATAATTTTTTTTTGACTTTTTTGAATTATAAAAAGAAAAAGAAAAATCTATATATTTTATAAAAATCATGCAAATGAAAAAAATATAAATATACCCTGCCGATTCATAAATTTTATCTAAAATAAATCAAGAAATTCTACCCAAAATGGGTCAAAGCGACCTTGTTGGCCAGAGTGTAATGGAATAAAACTGAATGAAATTTGGGATAAAAGCAACAACAACAAAATCCCACCCAGAAAATATACAAATGTGGCCTGTTGGACTGTTGGATATGGTGAAAGAAATGGAATATATGAAGCAAGTGTAAGACTTGTGGTGAGGATGGTTTGTTTTTTTTCTTACTTATTCCAAACATGTTTATCTTGTAATATGATTATTTATTTTGATTTGTGGAGATGGTTGGTTTGCTTTATCTTGTAATATGATTATTTGTTTTGATTTGTGGAGATAGTTGGTTTCCTTTTTCATATTTATCTTGTAATATGATTATCTACTATGATTCTTCAAAATATTAAGAAGCTATTGTTCATAAACCTAACTAATATCATATTGATACAATGAATCACATGTTTAAAGAAAAAAAGAAATATTAAGAACCTGTTGTTCATAAACATAACTAATATCATATTGATACGATGAATCACATGTTTAAAGAAAAAAGGAAAAGGGAAAACGAGAATGGAATGGCCCTCGTGAACTCAAAAAACTTGCAAATCCCAAGAAAGTCGCAAGAGTACGAAAAATGTGATCTGACCTGCTTTTTCTTCTTCATATATGCATTAAGTTGTACAACCCTTGAAACGCATATCTGGCCCTGAATCAAAGAACTGACGGCCCCTTCCCACAGGTCACGACATTGTTCTAGGCTAGGCTGGGCTGAGAGGCGATGGCGGCTACGGGGAGCTGGGAAATTACCCGAGCGCAGAACTTGGCAGAGAGTGGAATCCAAACTGTTCCACCGGAGTACGTGAGACAAGTGGAGAAGGCACTAGTTGCGGAGCAGGCCGATGATCCACGTTTCCTTGTTCCCATTATTGACTTACAGGCCGGGTTCAACAAGGATCAATATGACACTATTTCTGCACAAATTTCAAGTGTTGTAGAGAATTGGGGCTTCTTCCAAATTATAAATCATGGCATCCCCAACTCCCTTATAGCTCGTGTGCAAGCAGCAAGCAAGGCCTTCTTCCAGCTTCCCGCTGAAGAGAAGGAAGCGTACGCTAACGAAGCACAGGACCCAATCGGCTATGGCAACAAACTCGGATATTCTGCAGATGGAGAGGTTAAGTTGGAATGGGGATACTATTACTATAATGTTGTGCGGCCTCTAGAGAGGAGAGACATGTCCAAATGGCCTATACAACTCTCTCATTTCACGTATATATTTGTATATGCTCTTTTACTCCCAGTTTTCTGATACAGTATTTGTCTTTTGAAGAGGTTTGGGGTTACACCAACACTGGTAAACTGCATTTGTATTTGTGTCACTATATTTTTCAAATGGGTAGCTAGGATTCCCAGGGTTAAAATTATGGATTCTATAAAGGTACCCTGATTCCGCCAACATTTCTTGAAAAAGAAAAAGCCTAACCTGTCTAATGAACTTTGTGGTTGCAGGGAATCCATGGATGAATACAGCACAGGGTTGTCCAAGTTATTTGAATATTTGATGAAGGTATTGTCGCGTGATCTGGGCCTAGAGACTGAAAACTCTCTGAACGAGAGCGTGGGAGGGGAGAGGAAGGAACTGCAAATAAGGGTAAATTACTATCCACCGTGTCCTCAACGGGATCTGGTGGTGGGAGTGGTACCCCATTCTGATCCTGTCACTATCACAATTCTTCTTCACGACCAAATCCCAGGGTTGCTGATTCGCAAAGATGGAGCCTGGATTGATGTGAAATTCCTTCCCGACGCTCTGGTTGTCAATATCCGCGATTAATATTCATAACAATTCGTCATAAAACTTGTAAGATGTTAATTTTTGGATGTAATTACTCTCAATGGTTGGCATGTAGTTTCGGTTTCTTTACGCATCATCTAAATTTAGGAAGTGTTTAGTTATCCTAGAGTTTTATTCAGAAAGTCGACTAAGATTAATATATTTATTTCTATTTAATCATGTAGTTTAAAGAAATTAAATCAATTTAATTTAGTAATTAACACTTGATTATGTTATTATGTATATTAATAACAATCGCAACTTTTATGTTATTATGTTATTGTATTATTAATTATAAATTAAATTTTATGGAAATTTTGATCTATAAACTTTGTTTTTTAATGTGTATATATTCTAAAACATGTTCATTTATATATCTTAACTCTAAAATATTTTTTTTTTTATAATTTTTATTTATTTTGTATAAATAATTATTTCTAAACTTAAGTTTATTGTAGATTTCAAAAATATTTTAGTTAATTGTAGATTATTAAAATATTTCTAGATTCAATAGATATGAACCAGATCAATTATTTGACTCCACCAATATCCATTAAATCTCAAAATATTCTGAAAATCCGCAATCAACATAAAAATGACCAATACCGAATTTCCATGGCTCTAATATCGATATTTTTGTGTTGGTGAAATTTGATAACCTTTATATTGAGCAGATATTGAGTAACGGGAAATACAGCAGCATTGATGATCCGATTTGGATCCATGAAAATTATCAGAGTTCTATGACTGTTTCAAATCATGACAGACTTCAAAATCTTGTAGACAACAAGCTATCAAAAATAACATCTCTATAATGGAAAATTGTAGCTAGCACGAAGCAACGAGGACCTTCGGTCAAGCGCGCTAACCGTTGGCCCATGGGGACCGTGCATGGCGCAAAAATGGCAGTTGGGAGGCTCAAACCCAGAAACGGAGGTTGTTTCTGATGCGTTAATCGCGCATTACTGGGCAAAACCCCTTGAGAAGGAAAAGCCAGTAGCGCTCGGTCACAAGGGAAACCGGAAAACCGTGGGAAAAGCACTAAAACAGAAGGCGAGTCCCGTGCTCCAAAACTGGCGAAATATTGGAGGAATTTCGGGCGGTAAGCGAATTTGTCAGAGGACCAAGTGATTCCATACACTGAGTGATGCATGTCCAGTAGATGAAAGATAAAACCGCTCTCATCGCGAGCTAACGTTCGAGCAAGTCACCCGTGCGATAAGAGCGATAACCATAGGATCTGGAGCCCCAGATCTAACGGCGGAGATTGCACCCAATGGGAGACCGGATTTGACGGGAAGAATAAGATAAGGCATATAAAGATTTGAAGTCTGATTTGACTGCTGAACTGGCGGATGAATCATTTCACAAAAGTAACCGAAATAACGAACCATTCGAGGAAGAGCTGACGCTCAGTTCGTGAGAGGAAAAGTGGCCACCTCCTATGAAACGTTACACAGTGGCGGTGACACAGAAGCAGGGAATTCCAAGCGGACAGTGGCAGGCGATCCGAAGAGATGAAAGAGGAATTGAACAGTCAAGGGATGGATTGGCTTTAAGCCATGAACAAACAAAGAGCAAAGTAAGAAGACGGTGAGACAGAAGAGACAGAACAGAGAGTAAAGCAAGAAGTAGAGAACAAAAGTCGAGTTGACCAGCAGAGCTAAGGCAGCATCGAGCAGACAGAACCGAGAAGGCTTGAGAGGTTCAAGCATTCCCTGTGAGGATATCTGTCGGGAATTGAGTACCAAATTGGACTCATCCCATGAAGACCAGTTGAGGTCGAGACTTGGTAAGGGGGAGTCTGTGTACTCTAGTGGCTTGGGGAATCCAAGTATCACCCTACTAAGCATTATCTGCTATAGGAGACTCACATTAAGCTCCTCATTGTAAAAACTCTGCTTAAAGACACAATAAAAGAAGGCCACCATTGAAAGCTGGACCAGGAGACGTAGCCCAGGAGGATTGGGTGAACTCCTTATTAAATTGTTGTGTTTTGCATTTGCTTGTTGTGTTTCTCTTACTGTTTTCCAGTGTCTGTTTATTTTGCAATCTTATCAATCCGTTGCCTAAGATAATAGACACACACACCAGCACATGAGTCTGTAATACTTGCATTAATTAACTGAGATCACTCACAAGTGATTTTCAGATCAAGTGGTATCAGAGCTCCTAGGTTGTTAAGGTTAGACAAGCTTGTGCTGGATTTAGCTGTTGAATGCTAACTATATCAAAGCTCAAATTAGGAGGAGGAGAGTTGGTCGAAACTAATCTTGAAATTGGAAGAGTCTATCCTCAGAAGATAATGTCAGAGGAAGGTTCTATGGGGCCAGACCCTCAATTTATAGATAGTTTCCTTGCCATAAGGTCCATGGTAGAGGAAATGTATAAAGATTTTAGAAAACACAAGGATGAAGATTCATCAAGCTCCAAACAAGATAAAGGAGAAGAAGAGTCTCTCCTCCATGACCACTCAAAAGGCAAAGGGAAAGAAGGAAGCTCTCTCACACCTCCTAATAGCCCTGAACATAAAATGAAGACATCTTTGATTAAACTAGATGTTAAATTTGATTTACAAATATATGATGGATAGTTGAATGCAGAAAAGCTGGACAATTGGATTAGACAAATTGATGTTTATTGCAGACTGTAGAGTATTGATTCAGACAAGAGCAAGATTTAGTTGGCCAGCCTACACCTTGGAGGCACTGCCTTAGTTTGGTGGGAAGGCAAGACCCAAGCTGACATGAAGAGACATGGTAAGACTCTTTTTGTCTGGAGTGAATTTGTTTCTGCAATCAAAAAACAGTTCTATCCACTGGCCTACATGCAGCAAGCCATGATGAGCTGGTAAACTCTTCGCCAATTGAAAGGGCAAAGCGTACAAGGTTACACCCAAGAATTTAGGAAGAGAGCTTTGATTCTAGGAATCTCAGTAGACTCACCTGAGACTCTGTTGAAGTACATCGGTGGTCTACACAGCTACATGAGGCACACTATCCTCACGTTTAATCCCACTAGTATAGATGAGGTATCTGTTCAAGCTACTCATCTAGAAGCTAAAGGAAAGAATGGAAATCCAGAAGTTGGGGGATCATCCCAACCCACTGCAAGCAAGAATAAGGAGAAAAGAAAATAGAAATGGAAAGCAAGGAAGGCCAATACTGCACAGAAAAGCAAATCTTCATGCACTCACTGTAAGAAGGATGGGCATGATGATAAGCACTGTTGGATTCTACATCCGGAGCTGAGACCTAAGAAGTTCGAGGGCAAGAAGAAGAAGACTGTTGCAACTATTCAGAAGGATTTGGAATCGGACTCAGGAGATGAAACAACCATTGAAGCCACAAGTATAAAAGGTAAGAATTTTTAAGCATTTACTAGTAATTCTGCACAATCTATTATTGATGAAGAAAATGAGAGAAAAGGACATGAGATTTTCCATATTCGAGTTATTTCCAAACATCAAAAGATTGATACTTTGTTTGATAGTGGCTCACAAGTAAATGTAATTTATGAAGCAATTGTAAAGAAGTTGGGATTACTGACTACACCTCACAAGAAGCCATACCCATTAGGATGGTTAAATGATAAAGCACAACTACAAGTGACTAGACAATGCAAACTCAAGTTTTCTTTTGGGTCAACATTTGTAGATGAGGTTGAGTTAGACATAATTCCTTTGGATATATGTGGAATTTTTTTAGGAAGTCTTTACTTGTATGATAGAAAAGGTATTTTCTATAGCGCTGAGAACAAGTATCTACTCATTAAAGATCGAATACTTTGTAAGAGCTCATAAGCTCAAGAATAATTACACTTTCATAAACTCAGGGCAGATGAAATGAATGATAAATTCATGCAAACAATTTTTACTGATGGTTGTAAAGGAAAAGAAACATGATAAAACCAATGTATTTGAGGGTTGTGATGCTAAATAGCAAGCTGATTTAGAAAAAGTTATTTCAGAGTATGATATCTTGTTTCAAGAACCTAAAGGTTTGCCACCCAAAAAGGAAATATTGCATGAAATTAATTTGCAGCAAGATGCTCCATTGCCTAACATTGGAATGTACAGGTTGTCCACTTTAGAGAATGTAGAAATCAAGAAGCAGGTGTAGGATTTGCTTGAGAAGGGTTTCATCAGACCTAGCACATCACCATGTGGATCTCCAATTGTTTTGGTAAGAAAGAAAGATGGCTCGTGGAGAATGTGCATTGATTACCGAGCACTGAATAAGATAACAATAAAAAATCGTTATCCCCTTCCTCGCATAAATGATCTATTAGATCAATTGAAAGAAACTGTTTATTTTTCCAAGTTAGACTTGCATAGTGGATATCATCAGGTCAAAGTTGTAGAACAAGATGCATGGAAGACTACTTTTAAAACAAAGCAGGGATTGTATGAGTGGCTAGTTATGCCTTTTGGCTTAACTAACGCTCCTGCTACTTTCATGAGAATAATGAATGATGTACTTAGACCTTTTCTTGATGATTTTGTTATTGTGTACCTGGATGACATTTTGATATTTAGCAGAACATGGGAAGAACATTTAAAGCATGTTAAGCAGACACTAGATGTTTTGAAAAAAGAAAAACTTTATGTTAAACTCTCAAAATGTGAATTTGGCAAAACGTCCTTGAATTATTTGGGACATATAGTAGGGGGTGGTGAATTGAAGATAGATCCCTCTAAGGTGGCAGTCATTGTACACTGCCCTAAACCCAAATCTGCTACAGAAGTCAGGAGCTTCATAAGAGCAGCACAATATTGGAGAAATTTCATTTCTAACTTTTCCTTAATTGTAGCTCCCTTACATGCTTTAACATGATTGAACAAGGTGTTTTAGTGGGGAGGCAAACATCAGAAAGACTTTGACACCTTGAAAGAAAATATTAGTACAACACCAGTACTAGCACTGCCAGATCTTCAAAGACCGTTTGAGATCCAAACAGATGCCAGTGACTATGCCATGGGAGCAGTGTTGATACAGAATGATAAACCCATATGTTATCATTCTGAGACATTTAATTCTGTAGTAGTTAACTATCCCACATATGATAAAGAATTGTATGCATTAGTACAGAGTGTGAAAAAGTGTAAACATTACTTAATGGGCAAAGAGACAGTAATACATACTGATCACCAACCACTTCAATATCTACACTCCCAAACTAAGTTGCAACAATCAAGACACTATAGATGGATGGGTTTTCTACAACAGTTTCATTTAATCATTAGATATAAAAGGGGCATACACAATAAAGTTGCAGATATGTTATCGAGACCCATTATAAATGCATCTACTATACTTAAGTATAATTCTGTGTTACATGAGAGCTACATTGAACAATATGCTCAAGATATAGACTTTAAGGATGTATATGCAACTTTAAGTCAAGGAAAACAAATAGAAGAATTGGATTATCATGTAAAGGACCGGCTCCTATATCATTGTGGGAAGTTATGCATTCCACAAACTGAAAGAGTAAAGATAATTCGAGAAGCACACACTTCTCTAATATCAGGTCACTTTGGGGTGAGTAAAACAGTTGCACAACTACAAAGATTTTGTTATTAGCCAAAAATGAACGAGACAGTTTCTAGATATGTAAGAGGGTGTACTATGTGTGCTAAAAGCAAGCCCAGTGATAGAAAACTAGGCTTGTACACTCCATTACCAGTTCCTTCTCATCCTTGGGAAAGTGTTTCCATGGATTTTGTTGGAGGACTGCCTAAATCTAGGAAAGGTCATGATTATCTGTATGTTGTTGTGGATAGGTTCAGCAAAATGTGTATTTTGATACCTTGTAATAAACAAATTACAGCTGAACAAACTGCAAAACTGTTCTTTCGACATGTATGGGTTCATTTTGGATTACCCACTTCCATTATATATGATTGAGACACCCGATTTGTGGGAAAGTTTTGGTCAAGTCTATGGGAACTGATGGACACCAAACTGAAGAAAAGCATAGCTTTCCATCCTCAAACCGATGGCTAGATAGAAGTAGTCAACAGGACAATGATCCAGTTGCTCAAGGGATATTGCAGCAAGCATCCTAAGCTTTGGGATGAACATTTGTGTTATGTGCAGCATGCTTACAACCGAGCCAAACATTCTTCTACACAGAGATCTCCTTTTGAGACCTATTTTGGTTTTACACCCAGGTCACCTTTGGATTTTGTCTTTGGTAAGAACACAATAGTTGAGGGACACAACGATGTGGACAAGGCAACTAGGTGCATTGAACAAATCCAAGAGATTCACCAGGCAGTACAGGAACAGCTCGAAAAGAGCCAAGACAAATACAAGGCAAGGCATGACAAGCATCAGATGGAGCATAGTTTCCAAGTTGGTGATCAAGTCTGGCTGTATATCAGCAAGGACAGAATGCAAGGTGAAGGTAAAAAGCTAAAGCCTATCAGGTATGGACCTTTCAAGATACTTGACAAAATTGGTGAGAATGTTTTTCGCCTTGATCTACCGGCTTACATGCACATCTACTCAGTCGTCAATGCAGACAACTTGAGAGTATTTAAACCTTCACTAATTGAGGATCCCAAAGAAGAGAGTCAATTGCCTTCTATTGATGACCTGCTACCTGAATATCTTAATGAATTGAAGGACGACACAGTTCTAGACAGGAAGGGGAGAACGACGCGCAGGGGAGATGTTGAGTACCTCAGAGTTGGGTTCAAGGGTTCAAAGCCAAGCAGTGCAAAGTGGATAGAGATTGGACAAGTGAGACAATTGTACCCTCACTTAGTCGATGCTTGAAAACCAACTTTTGGTGGTCCAAAAGCTTTTTCAGTGGGAAGGGCATTATCCGAATTGGATCCATGAAAATTATTAGAGTTCTATGATTGTTTCAAATCATGATAGACTTCAAAATATTGTAGACAACGAGCTATCATAAATAACCTCTGCATAACGGAAAATTGCAGCCAGCACAGAGCAATGAGGACCTTCGGTCAAAGCGTGCTGACCGTTGGCCCATGGGGACCATGCATGGCGCAAAAATGGCAGTTGGGAGGCTCAAATCCAGAAACAGAGGCTGTTTCTGATGCGCGTAAGCGTGAATCACGCATCACTAGGCAAAACCCCTCGAGAAGGAAAAGCCCCTAGCGCTCGGTCACAAGGGAAACTGGAAAACCGTGGGAAAAGCGCTAAAATAGAAGGCAGGTCCCACGCTCCAAAACCGGCGGAATATCAGAGGCATTTCGGGTGGTAAGTGGATTTGTCAAAGGACCAAGTGATTCCATACACCAAGTGACGCATTTCCGATGGATGAGAGAGAAAACCACTCTCATCGCGGGCTAACATTCGAGCAAGTCACCCGTGCGATAAGAGTGATAATTGTAGGATTTGGAGCCCCAGATCTAATGGCAGAGATTGCACCCGATGGGAGACTGGATTTGACAAGAAGAATAAGCTAAGGCATATAAATATTTGAAGTCCGATTTGACCGCTGAGGTGGCAAATGAATCATTTCACAAAAGTAACCGAAATAACGAACCGTTCGAGGAAGAGCTAGCACTCAATTTGTGAGGGGACAAGTGGCCACCTCCTGTGAAACTTTACACAATGGCGATGACACAGAAGCAGGGAATTCCAAGGGGACAACAACAAGAGATCCGAAGAGACAGAAGAAGAAGCGAACAATCAAGGGACGGATTGGTTTTAAGCCATGAACAGATAAAGAGCAAAGTAAGAAGACGATGAGACAGAACAGACAGAACAGAGAGAACAGACAGAACAAAATAAGAAGCAGAGAACAGAAGTCATGCTGACCTGTAGAGCTAAGGCAACATCGAGTAGACAGAACCGAGAAGGCTTGAGAGGTTCAAGCAATGCCTGTGAGGATATCTGTCGGGAACTGAGTACCAAATTGGACTCATCCCATTAAGACCAATTGAGGTTGAGACTTGGTAAGGGGGAGTCTGTGTACTCTGGTGGCTTGGGGAATCCGAGTACCACCGTACTAAGCATCATCTGCTACATGAGACTCACATTCAGCTCCTCATTGTAAAAACTCTGCTTAAAGACACAATAAAAGAAGGCCACCATTGAAAGCTGGACTAGGAGTCGTAGCCCAGGAGGATTGGGTGAACTCATTAAATTGTTGTGTTTTGCATTTTCTTGCTGTGTTTCTCTTACTGTTTTCCAGTGTCTGTTTCTTTTGCAATCTTATCGATCCATTGCCTAAGATAATAGACACACACACTAGCACATGAGTCTATAATACCTGCATTAATTAATTGAGGTCACTCACAAGTGATTTTCAGATCAATTGAGCACATGAGCGTGGTACACAAGGACTGCTCAAGGATGTCATGGACCGTGTTTTGCACTTCGCCTTTTGATGTGGTGATTGCACCCAAGAAAGAATTGATAGATGATCATCATCCTCCATTATACCATAAGACTTCTTATGGGGAGTATCTCAATAAATTTTTCAAAAAAGGATTGGATGGAAAGGGCCATGGTCATGGAGAGACAACAAAATCCATTGCCTTCTTGAACGTCACATCGAGCAATATTGCCCTATAACTTATTGTCTATAAATATCAGTTTGTCCTCTCCATGAGGACTTATGCATGCACACATCTGTAATTCGGTAATAATTCAATATGCATTATGTTGCATATAATTTTTCAGTATTTTTATTTTAGAATTATAAATAAATTAATTAAAAAATATGAAATATAAATCTTTTTTCTTATACATTCAATGGTTCATTAATAGAAATTACAAGTGATAAGGGTGTTATTTAAATATTTGATGATTTGGAGTGTTTTTGGCTAATTTTATTTTATATTTTATATTTTGTTGTTTAAATTGATTTTTGATTGTATATGTTAATTTAATATATTTTTTTTAATTTTAATTTTTATTGTTTAAATTGGTTTTTGATTATATATACAAAAATATTAATCTTTATTTTTATTATATTGACCAATTCAACGCCTTGAGAAATTACACAACACTCAAATCGTAAAAAAATCACTCAAATTTGTGATCTAACCAATTTTAAGAAATTTTATTTTGACCAAAAAAAATAGAAAATATGTTTTCAAAACATCTAACAAATATACTAGCCAGATAAACATCCTAGCCGGATAAAACTTCATTTTGAGTCATGTGTTGGGTTTAGTGCATTTCCCAGCTGAACATACCTGGTGTCAGAATAATCACGCACGTATGTTCACATTTAGGCGAATATTAAATATGATGTCTATTCATATGACGACGAAGAATTATTTGTTGACATTGTAGGTAAGAGAGAAATTAATAGTTGGCAAGGTAATCAACGGAGTCACTATTGAATCTGCTGCTCATTCATGTATAAATAACAGTGTTTGTGAATGAAATCTACAAGATTGTACTCTAATATTGTATCAGAGCTAGTGGAGATCAGAGTCGGGTATGAGCGTTGTAGTTGTCTATAGTTGTAACCGGCTGCGTGGAGATTAGACCGAGATAAGTGTCTGCAATTGTGTGACTGTTATATCTAAATATTGAGAGTTTGTAACCTGCTGCCATTGAGTTGTGAGGATTGTCTACTATGGTAGTCACCGAAGGATTGCTGTTAAGAAACCCCTGCCCGTTGTAACGTGTCACCTTTAACCGCAAGATATTTAGGTATTGTTTGCAGTCATGACCATCGTTTTGGTTGCTCAGAGTGCATGTAATGCATTGTGAAGCTTTCCTTGAATTTGCATACATGCTTAATTTTCCATCTCCTCTCCACAACACTATGTAAGAGGTTAAAAGTTTGATTTTTTAATTTTAAAGCCAAAGCCTTGTTCGAAAACCGTAAGCTTAAGTCGATTGCTGATTCGGGAATCAGATGGACATTGGCGTGGTCAAAAAATTGACGGCGCCCATGTCCTTCTGATTCCCTTCGGGGAATCAGCAATCGACATAAGGATGGCCGTTTGAAACACTTGTTTTGGCTTTTTTGTTATGGAGAGAAAATTACTTATGGTTTAAGGAGACATAAGAGCTTTGGTTTTGTTATATGTGAAGAGTATTTCTATCAATTTTTTTAAGAGAGTTATATAATTAAAAAAAGGGTTTGTTTATCAAAAAGGAAAAATAATGTTTTGGAAAGGAAGTTTTTTTTGTTATTAAGCTTGGTAGGTCTTTCTTTTTATATTTATAAACAATGAATTTACACCACATATGTGAGATAGGTGGGCCTCAACTTGCCCAGTGGGACATCAAGTTTGTTGGCCATCTATCCTCGTTATAAGCCATCCAAAAATAGTGAGTCATTTTAACAAAGCTAGATAAGTATAAGTTTCATGGTAAGATTCTATATGTCTATCATAAGCATGCATATTTTAAGTTGTGCCGCTCCTCTGCTTTCCCTCATGCCTACACTTCCCCATTGCATTGCTTCTGCCACTCCACCAGCATAGTCATGAAAATTCACTCTGCTGCTCTCAAGAGAAGCTTCCCATCTGCTTGCCTAGTTGACACTCAGGGCTCTCAAAGACAGAACACTAAGCTAGACTGCAACCAACCCAAGCCTGCAGTGTTGTCCTCAACTAGCCCCCAAGTTCCCCTCCCTTGGCTTATCCCAAAACCCCCATCCATAAACAAACAGTGTTTCCATAGCAAGGGGATTGCAAGACTAAGAAACATACCTGAATACGCTCCATGGATGTTGTTGACGGTAGCTCTACCTGCTTGCTCCAGTGCTCCCACTCCCACCAACGTTCGTAGTAATGCAGTTATCCCTCTCCTGAATTGCCTTAACTCCACAATCTAACCTACCATATCCTTTCCCCCGTCCTTACTTACATGCATCACCTCCCACCTTATCCTTACCGTGTCCACCACCTTTCCTATCTCTTCTGCCAATATGCATGCAGGAGGCCACCGCACCCATCGTCATGAGCGTGTGGGGGGCGGTGGAGGGTACCCTTCCATTAATCTCATAACTAACATGATTGTCCACCATCGTTTCCAACCTCCAACATGCACCTCGATCAGGGTGTTTTGGAAAGGAAGTTTGGAAAATAAGAAATAAGAGATAAAAAAAGGGAGTTATATTGGATGGTGTTGGTTGTGTGCATAGTCTGCCTAAATTTTTAGTATTGCATAGATTTGGTTGTGATATTTTTTTGGGAATATTTGATGTATTTGGCTTTAGATATGGTGGATTTTGTTGCATTTTTTGATTTGAGAAATTTTTTTGTCATCATGTCAAATCTTTTAACTTGATGGAGGAAATTATGTGAATTGGAAATTCAAGTTGCTCAACATTTTAGAGGCTTATAATTTGTGGTCAATTGTGAGTGGGTATGAGTCTAATCCCATTGTTTCTGTTCCAGATTGGGAGAAACGAGAAACAAAAGCAAAGGTGTTGTTGTGTATGTCTGTAAAGAACAACATTATTCCTCACATTAGAGATTGCAAAACATCCAAGGAAACGTGGAATGTGCTCAAGGGTTTGTATGAAACAACAAATACAAACCAGATCTTGTTTTTGAAGACTAAGCTTTTATCTCTAAAAATGGAAGTAAATGAAAATATAAGCAATTTCATATCTCGTGTCAAATATTTAAGTGATAAGTTAGGAGATATTGGTGAAAAGGTGTCTAGCATTGACTTAGTCACCATCACATTAAATGGCTTAGTACAAGATTATCAATTTTTTGTTTCAAGTCTTTTAGCTAGAGAGAAGCCCCCTACATTTGATGAATTGAAAAGAATTCTTCTACAAGAGGAGGAAAGGATGAAGACCTTTAATTTGGCTTCTAGTAGTTCAGATTTGGCATTGGTGGCTAAGGGTAGACATCCATAGAGAGGCAAGCCATGGGACAAGAACAAATGAGGCAAGTTTCAAGAAAAACACAAAGGTATGGCACAATATAAATTTCCAACTCATGATAAGAGAAGTCATGATTGTTATTATTGTGGCAAACTTGGTAATCACTCAAAATATTGCTATAAAAGAAAATATAATGAGTCCGCACAAGGAAACATATGGCATAATGGAAATTTTATGGACAAAGACACCTCAATCAGTGATGGATTTAAAAATCTTAGATTTTTTTATTTCTGATGTTGCATTGTCCCTGGAAACTATGATGTGAATGATTGATAAATTGATTTTGGTGCATCACTCCATATGGCTTGTAATAAGGATTGGTTTGATGAATATTATGAGAACGTTGATGGAAGATATGTTTATCTAAGAGATAACAAATCACTTAAAGTTTAAGGTTATGGAGTAATATGTGTGAATTTTCCTAATGGACAAGAGAAACATATCCATAATGTGATGTATGTTCTTGGTATCAAAAAGAATTTAACTTCAGTTTCTACTATTGCTGACCAATATTTGAGGGTGGAATTTGTTAAATCACAGTGTGTTGTGAAAGACATTCAAGAACACTACAAGGTTATTTCCATAGGTACTAGAGTTGGAGGGTTGTATAAGCTGGATGTGACTAGGACAAGTCGTCAAGCATTGAAATCTACAATAATGGCAGCAGTAGAATTATGGCCTCAAAGGTATGGGCATATAAATCACAAGAAATCTTACTTTAAAAGATCAAAATGGTTGAAGGTCTTCTTGATATGAAGAATGATCATGTTGAATGTGAAGCATGTGTACATGTCAAGCAAAATAGGGAGGAATTTCCTCTACGTAAAGATAAAAGATAGAGGGAAATACTTGAATTAATTCATATTGATGTATGTGGACCTATGAAAACTAGATCTCTTGGTGGAGCATGGTATTTTCTTATTTTTGCTGATGATCAATTTAGATATACATGGGCCTATTTCATAAGAAAGAAGAGTGATGTTTTTTAGTAGTCTAAAGAGGTCAAGAGTATGGTGGAAAAATAAACTCGCAAGTGCATCAAAATTCTCATATATGATAAGGGCGGAGAATATAAATCAAGAGAATTTAATCAATATTGTAAAAGCGATGGGATTCTAGAGCAATTTATAGTTTTACATATACCTCAACAAAATGGAGTTGCTGAGAAGGAAAAAAAACACTAGTAGAATGTGCATGTAGTATGCTTCAAGGTAAAAATATTTCTAATGGTTTTTGGGCTGAAGCCATTAATATTGTTGTTTATTTGAAAAATAGGAGTCCATCCAAATGTTTAGAGATTAAAACACCTTTTGAAGCATTTTATGGGTATAAACCAAAAGTGATTCATTTAAGGGTTTTTTGTTGCAAGGCATTTGCTCATATTCCAAAAGATGAAAGAATAAAACTTGATGCAACGTCAATTAAGTGCATATTTATTAGTTATTATGATGATAAAGACACATACAAGTTGTTTGATCCAAGTTCTCATAGATTGCTTGCAAGTAGAGATGTAGTGTTTCATGAGAATGTAGACAAAGGTGATAAAATGAATAATACTGGTGTATGGCATGATACCGATGATTATGTCAAAATAGATACAACTGTTGAATAGGAACAAAAACTCACACATGAACAGGTACAGGTTCAAGGGCAAGGAGAATCAAGCAGTCATGACACTCCAAGAAGAGGAGAGGAGACTCTACAAAGCATAAAGAAATATGAAAGCAGTAAAACTCCAATAAGGTCATCTCGCCAAATTCGGGCACCTATAAGGTATAAAGATTATGCATTAATGCCTCTTGTAATGAATGTTGTAGAAAATTCAAGTTATGAAGAAGCTAAATATTATGAAGAATGGAGATATGCAATTAATGAAGAATGATACATGGGAATTAACATAATTTCCTAAAAATAAAGTTCCCATAAGATGCAAATGGTTGTATAAATCCAAGTTTAATGTTAATGGAAGTATTGATAAGTATAAAGCTAGATTGGTTGCAAAAGGTTATTCACAAAAAGAGGGAATTAATTATGAAAATACTTTTGCACCTGTGGCTAAGTTGAACACAATTAGAATCATGATTGCATGATCCAAAAATGGATTTTGGATAAACCTCTAAGTCTAAAAGACTTCATATAAAAGGTAAAAAAAAATGTGCCAAATGGCACAAATCCTTTGTAAATCAGAGGAAAATGAAAATCGTTGGTTGCTCTCGGAAATAGTCTCATTGCAGAGATCTCCTAATTCTGAATCCAACGCAACTTGAATGGGAAAAAATGGACTTCATATGAAGGAGTTATCATAAAAAGAAGTTCCCCTTTGTTCTTTGGGAAAGAGGCAAAAATCTGAAGAAATAAGGCCTATCAGAGGCTTAAGTCAACAATAAATAGGAGCCGTCAGATCTAGCTGGTCAATGGTCCAAATCCGATCGGCAATCGCAATCGGCGGTGATAGGTGGAAGCAATAAGAGGCATAACATGTGATGGGATTGGGCCGATTTGATGTCGCGATCGCTGATATCGGCAGATCGTAATCAGCATTGGCATAGACCGTACTATATGGAAAGGCCTCGGGCTGATGCGATATGTGATTGCGACAAGTCGCATAGCAATATCGCTTCGGGGCATTACAGAGGAGCGGACATATATATATATATATATATATATATATATATATATATATATTTCTAAAATATGAAGGGACATGCCAAAGTGACTTGCAACAACAATTATGGGTAGACCCGATAGGAGTTTAGGGTGCAATTATGAAGATTTGAAGTCCGGGGAACAATGATCTATACAGATTTTTCTTGTGTCTGGTATATTTACCTGTGTAAGCTGAGAATGCCAAAGTTTGGGGATTTCAAGCGCCGATTACCCCTTCCGTTACAAAATAGGTGGCATCCGTCCCTGAGGGTGTTTAGTAATGATTACTAGTGCTCAGGGAAGGGATTTGAGTAAACTGTGGATGGAAGCCAGAAATTCGAGAAGCGGAAATGAACCAACAATGCCGATTTGGCTTAAAAAGCCATAGAACAACAAAAACAAGGGAGACTATTGGCTGCTAAGGTTGTTGTTGAGTTTTGTTGCTGAAAGTGAAGCCAAAGCAAGAAGCTGAGGCGAAGGAGGCAGTGTAGAAGCAAAAAGAGAAGCCAAGGGAGTCACTTGGAAGTCAAGTGAAAACCCAAGAGGGTTGTGAACTGATAGAGGGCAGAAAGAAGCCACAGCCAAAGAGCCAGAGCCAAGAGCCAGAGCTTCAAGATCCAGGGATAAAATGGTGTCTAAACCCATTGTTTCTATGTAGAATAGCAAGAGTTGAGCCAAGAGCTTGTAAAAAAATACTTATGCCATAATTCCATAGAGCCTAGTTGAATTGACTAGAGCTCACGAAGATGTAGCCCAAGAGTTATGGGTGAACTCCTAATTAAATTGTTGTTTCTGTGTTTGTTTTATTGCTGCATTGTCTCTGCTGTTTTATTTACTGTTATATGCATGGATATATCAGTTTAAGCACAACAACAGAAACTAAATCATGTAATCAGTTAAAAACAAATACCAACATACATCGATATTTTCAAGAATTTCTTAATTCCTCATTGGTTAATCATAAAGACTTGGGAAAATTTAAAGCTTTGGAAGTGGGAGAGGTTCTTGTAAGTTAGGCAAGAAGCCTAAGTGCCCCATTTTCAGATCAAGTGGTATCAGAGCTTAAGTTTGGTTAACCCCACCTTCAAAGAAGGTTATATTAGAATGCTTGATTGACATAGCAAAGATTGCTTGTCTAAAAGGTGTTTAAATAGTCAGAAGCCGATTGGATGCTTGTTTTGCAGACTGGCTTTTTTTTGAGTTTACAGAGGTAAAAGGTTGTTAAATAAGCTCTCTATTTATCTTGTTGAGGTTTTTTTGTTCATTGACATAATGACAACTTCTACAAGTGGGTCCTCAAATTCTGCGTTCTTCACAAGATTCCTTGATGAAGACATGAAGCAAGAATTGTACACCATGATTGATATGGTGAGAGAAATGTATGAGGATGGAAGGAAGAGTAGCATGCTTAGAAAGCAGCTGAATTCCCTGAAGGAAGAGAAGCAGTTACTTGCTGAAAAATTGCGGGAAATGGAGAGGTAACTTCATATTGCAAATATGAACCTGAAAAGGATGCATGAGGTGGAGACACAACTCTTTTTTTCCCAAGAAGCCTTAGTCAAGTATTGGCTTGAAGAAGAGGTAAACCATTCTAGTTTGTCTTCAAAGTCCTCTAAAGATGCTTATATTGGTTCTTTTGAAAAACATACTAGAGGCATAGGTTCCAAGCTAATGTCCAAGATGGGCTATGAAGGAAAAGGCTTGGGTAGACATGCACAAGGTATTGTTGAGCCAATAATGATTGAGGAAAGGCCTACATATTTGGGTCTTGGCTATGGAAAAGCTCATGGAGAAAGTTCCAAAGCTGCCATGAAGACCATTGAAACAGCTCTAAGAAGGGGTTGCGTTAAAGAGTATGAAGATTGTATTCAGGAAGAATGCAATAGCTTGAAACATCATTTGCAGGATGCAGGTGTTCAGAAGCACACACTTGAACCAGAGAGTTGGGAAGACTCCAACAACCTTGAAGAGATTGATGGTGTTCCAAAGGGAACCAATTCTTCGTTTGCTTCACCTCCGCATGAAGGCAATAAAGGTGAAAGAGAAAGGTATAAATCTGGTTCCAAACATTTTCCTTTTGATTGTGCAAAGCATGATAAATTTCCACATATGTATGGGAAAAGAATTGCATGTTCCTTTTGTGGGTTGGATAACCATAATGTTTCTAGATGTTGGAAGAGAATGGCCACATACAGGAAGCAGAAGAAGGAAAAGAAGCAAGAAGCCAAAGGTCCATTGGACAAGGCAAATCATGCTGTCAAGAGGATGCACATGTAGTGCACTTACTGCCATAAGCAAGGACATCTTGTTGCAAAATGTTGGACTCTGAATTCAGCAATGCTTCCACAAAAGCTGAAGAAAGTGGAAAGAGAAGATGGCAGAAATGGAAGTGAAGATTCCATGAATGATGTGTCTTATAATGATTCACATGATGATGCTGATGTGCAGACAAAGGTAGTACCTTTGAAATGGATTGCTAAGAAACGATTAGAGTTCTTATCCGATTGAGATTACATGTCTATTGATGCATCTACATTATATTTAATTTCAGCTTCGAAAGTACAATGTGCTTAAGTGAAAGTTGAAAGATGAAATGCATGCATGAGCTTGATGTGCATGAACATAGGGATACTGATGATTTCCTTGTTTTTGAACATGTATGTGTAATTAACTTGTAGGGTTGATTGCTTTGACATGCATGTGATGCCATGTTGACTTGGGAGAAGTTAACTTGGTCTCATAATGGAGATAATGGTGAAGTGTTTCATCTTTTGAAAAAGAGTCCTAATGGTCTTTTTCTACATGCTTGACTTGAAGGGTCATTTGTTTAAAGGCATGTTTTGTGGGCTTGTTATCTAGTCCATCATTTGTATGCAGATGAAGATATGGAGGTGTTCACAAGCTATGAAAGCTGTTTCTTTTATTGAAGCAGGAGCTAGTCCATCCAGCTATTGTTTGTATGCCTATTGTTGTTAACAGTTGTTGTTGGTAGCCTTTCAAACAGGTACAAATGAAAGTTTTGTGGAGCAGATGAATTTCACATTTGTTTGAGCCACCTTGGATCAATGATAAAGGCAGGGAAATTCAAACTACCTTCTGTGAACATTTCAGCAGAAGTTCTACAGGAAGGCAAGGAGGAAGACAGTTCTTCCCAAGAAGACCAGCCCATCCAAGAAGAGAAGTGGTCAGAAACTTTGGTTCAGGGCACTATGCAAAGGCAAGTGTAGGGAGGCTGAAAAGAAGAGGGTGAGTCACTCTCATTTACTATTCAGATCAGTATATCAGTCTTTTGGAGACCAAAATTCCTTTTAGTGGGAAGGCATGATCCAAAAATGGATCTTGGATAAACCTCTAAGTTTAAAAGAATTCATATAAGAGGTAAAAAAAAGGGTACCAAATGGCACAAATCCTTTGTAAATTAGAGGAAAATGAAAACTCGTCAGCTACTCTTAGAAATAGTCTCACTGCAGAGATCTCCTCATTCTAAATGCAACACAACTTGCATGGGCGAAAACGGACTTCAGATGAAGGAGTTATCATAAAAAGAAGTTCCTCTTTGTTCTTTGGGAAAGAGGCAAAAATATGAAGAAATAAGACCTATCAGAGGCTTAAGTCAACAATAAACAGGAGCCGTCGGATCTAGCCGCTCAATGGTCCAGATCCGATTGAAAATCGCAATCGGCGGTGACAGGCGGAAGCAATCGGAGGCATAACATGCGATGGGACCGGGCCGATGCGATATCGTGATTGCCAATATTAGCGGATTGCAATCGGTGTTGGAATAGACCATACTATATAGGAAGGCCTTGGGCTAATGCGATATGCGATTCCGACAAGTCGCATCACAATATCGCATCGGCACGTTACAGAGGAGTGGGGAATAGTGTTCTCTGTGGATTTTTCCCGTGTCTGGTATATTTACCTGTGTAAGCTGAGAATGCCAAAGTTTGGGAATTTCAAACGCTGATTGCCCCTTCCATTACAGAATAGGTGGCGTCCATCCCTGAGGGTGTTTAGCAATGATTGCTAATGCTCAGGGAAGGGATTTGAGCGGACTGTGGCTGGAAGACAGAAACCCGAGAAGCAAAAATGAACCAACAACGCCGATTTGGCTTAAAAAGCCACAGAACAACAGAAACAAGGGAGACTGTTTTCTATTGAGGTTGTTGTTGGGTTTTGTTGCTGAAAGTGAAGCCAAAGCAGGAAGCCGAGGTGAAGGAGGCAGCACAGAAGCAAAAAGAGTAGCCAAGGGAGTCACTTGGAAGTCAAGTGAAAAGCCAAGAGGAATGTGAATTGATAGAGGGTAGAAAGAAGCCAGAGCTGAAGAGCCAGAGCCAAGAGCCAAAGATAAAATGGTGTCTGAACCCACTATTTTTGTGTAGAATAGGAGGAGTTGAGCCATGTGCTTGTATAAAAGACTTATGCCATAATCCCACAGAGCCTAGTTGAATTGACTAGAGCTCATGGAGATGTAGCCCAAGAGTTGTGGGTGAACTCCTAATTAAATTGTTGTTTTCGTGTGTTTTATTACTGCATTGTCTTTGCTGTTTTATTTACTGTTATATGCATTTATATATCAGTTTAATCACATCAACTTACAACACAACAACAGAAACTAAAGCATGTAATCAGTTAAAAACAAATACCAGCATACACCAATATTTTCAAGCATTTCTTAATTCCGCATTAGTTAATCATAAAGACTTGGGAAAATTTAAAGCTTTGGAAGTGGGAGAGGTTCATGTAAGTTAGACAAGAAGCCTAAGTGCCCCATTTTCATATCATTGCATTAGCTACAAAAGATAATTGGAAAATGCATCAGTTAGATGCCAAATCCACATTTTTTGAATGGTGAGTTAAAAGAAGAAATTTATTTGGTTCAACCGGAAGGGTTTGTAAAATAAGGACAGAAGCATGTGGTCTACCGGTTAAATAAAGATTTATATGGTTTGAAACAAGCACCAAGATCTTGTTATGTGAAACTTGATTCTTTATTTTATGAGAATCAGTGGTCCATTCGAAAGTGCATAGAAGTCCTCCACCCCCAAATGCCCACACCCACCTGAGGATGTGCCTCACCCTCTTGGGCCTCGCCAATCTCCTCATCTCCTCAATCTGACGATGGGGAAGGAGGCATGTCCCCATCATATGATCCAATGTCTACCAAGTATATAGTACAAAAAAATATTCATGAATGGCGACGTAGAATCATGATCATATTCATGAATGGCGACGTAGGAGGTGTTTAGTGAAAGTTTTCATTCTGGATCAAATTTTAGCGGAATGGTTCATTAAATCATTGTTACCCAAAATCATTGAAGATGTAGCTAAGGGAGGAGTTGTTACTAAAGAGCAAGTCATTTCTCAGGCCCAGTACCTTGACCTCGTCTATACGCAGTCAGGTACTTTACATGAAAAAATCCCTGATCTTCCAAAACACGGTCAAATAACTGCAGCTCCTTCAGGGTCTCATGCCGTTGATGGTATGATTGGTTCAGTTAGCACTAAAAGTAAGAAGAAATCTTCAAAGAATTCTTCTCCTATAATAAATTTACCTGATTCCCTGACAGGAGAATCTTCCACTGAAATTTCTGCCGACATCCATGTCGTAGAATCATCTACGGCCAAATCAAAATCTGGTAGTAAAAAGAAGGGGAAGAAGAAAAACAAACAAAATTCAAAAGATAAAACAGATAAAAATGAATCTACTGACGAAAAACGGAAACCTCGATATCCTTGTTTCATTTGCGACGAGGATCATTTTACCAAAGACTGCCCACATCGAGCAGAGGTTTCGAAAATCGTTAAAGGTTCTCAAATGCCTACTATCTTGAAGGATCCTTTTCCTACTCAAGATAGTAAGATGATTGGTTCTTCCTCGAATGCCTCAGAAGAACCCATTATGATGATGTCTCATGTCAGGATTGCGACGCGATTGCAAGATTATGGTAGTAAAAATCCTGTTGGTGGTAAAGAAGCATAATATTCTAATTCAAACACATCAACTACACCTCCTTCTAGTTTCGGTCCACTACAGATCGAGAAACCCAACC
This sequence comes from Pinus tabuliformis, assembly GCA_031772625.1. Classification (NCBI taxonomy): domain Eukaryota; kingdom Viridiplantae; phylum Streptophyta; class Pinopsida; order Pinales; family Pinaceae; genus Pinus; species Pinus tabuliformis. The sequence goes on from CM062815.1 coordinate 417,229,143, forward strand.
CTGACTTAGTAATCAAACCGCCTGCTAAAGGTATACTTCAGAAATCAGCTTTCAATCCACATGCGAGAGCTGCTTAGAATTATAACATTGTTGAAGACTTAGCTATTTCCCCTTCAGCAATGTTGGCTTTGGAAGTGCTGCAATCGTGCCCAACACAACGTAAATTACTATTGTCTGCTATAGGAGCTATCGATATTCAGGATTCGAACCTAATAATCTTCGATTTAGAGAATAGTACACCCCGCCTCCCTCATCAAATGGCTTTTCAGATTCCAGTTTTAGTCAAAAATAGACCTTGCTTTCGGACTGTGATTTATGAAGGGGCTTCTACGCGCATTATGTCGATCCAGTGTTGGAAATCACTTGGTTCTCCCACACTCAATCAGTCTCCGACAATTCTAAAGGCTTTTGACGGCCGAGGGTTCCATCATTTTGGTATTTTGCAAGATTTACCTATAGGGGTCGAAGGAAAAACCATGAATCTAGATGTGGAGGTGGTTGATGCCCCTCTAGATTACAACCTTCTCCTGGGTCGCAGTTGGTCTTATGCTATGACTGCTATTGTTTCATCGGTCTTTCGGCTTATCAAGTTTCCTCATAACGGACAGATCGTTACGATAGACCAACTGACTTATTTCTCATCCGACCCAGCCTCTACAGATAGTATTCAACACATCGGTAAAACAACTATCCCTTATAAGGATGTTGGCGTAGGTTTGATTAAATATTCTAGTTTACTAGGAACCTTTTCCTTCCCTCTCCTAACGTATCGCCTTCTATTTCAACTATTCATATAATTTCATCGAATACTATTACTTTTGATGATCCTTGGATCGTACCTTCCAACTCAGAGGTGGATTCATTTGGTGGCGCGATGCCTCTGAGTCCCTTTGAAATCGCATATCAGGCTGTACAGTTGTTTTCTGATGCCTATTCAACCGAAACTGATCCAATGAATGTGATCTATGGAGAATCACTTTCAATATCAACCTCAGCTACAACAACATTTCCTGATCTTGTTCATACTGATGAGCAGATTTGTGAACTATTTTCTATTCATGATTTACCATGGGAAGATCTACATCATCGATCTTCGTTTTTACCTGAGCTTGATCATTTTGAAAATTAATTTTCTTCTATTTTTACGACTGACTATGTCAAAGAACAGTAGAATCCATTGCAACATTCTGATTCTGAGTTAAATTTGGAAAATATTTCTCGAACAGTTCCTATTGACATTTCAGTTAAACCTAGAATTATTGAAAACATTCATATAGGTGCTTCCTATACGGACGATGAAATCCAAACTTATAAAGCCCTATTTCAAGAATTCCGTGAAGTGTTTGCCTGGTCATATGAAGAAATGCCAGGAATTGATCCATCAATTGTTGTCCATGAAATTAAAACATACCCAGATGCTAAACCTATCTGACAACTCTTACATCAGATACATCTGCGAAAAGCTGCTACTATCAAAGCCGAAATTGAGAAATTACTTCAGCAGGTTTCATTTATCCAATTCCTTTAACTTATTGGGTATCAAATATTGTTCCTATCAACAAAAAACAAGGAACGATAAGAGTATGTATCGATTATAGGGATATTAATCAAGCTTGTCCTAAAGACAATTATCCAACCCCCTATATTGATCAAATTATTGATGATTGTGCCGACAGTGAAATGTTTTCCTTTATGGATGGTTTTTCCGGTTACAATCAAATCAACATACTCCCTGCCGATTAAGCTAAAACAACTTTCATTTGCCCAAGGGGGACATTTGCTTATTGCAAATTACCTTTTGGATTAAAGAACACAGGAGCAACTTTTCAAAGGCCTATGTCTTACGCATTTCATGACATCAAGCACATTGTGCAGCCTTATCTCGATGATTTACCTCCCCACTCATTACGTAGAGATGATCATCTCATTCATTTATAAGCTATCTTTATGAGATGTAAGCATTATCGAATTTGCCTGAATCCACACAAATGTGTATTTTGTGTAGAAACGAGTCGCTTATTAGGATGTATCATATCCAAGGTAGGCATTCGTGTCAACCCCTCGAAGGTGGAAGCTATTGTCAATCTACCTCCTCCTTCGACTCTTCGCCAACTCCAAAGTTTGCAAGGGAAAGAAATTTTTTTACGTCGTTTCATTCCTAACTATGCCGAGATAACGAAAGGTTTTACCAGGTTGTTAAAACAGAACATGCCATTCTTTTGGGATGAGATCGTTGATCAATCTTTTAATGCACTCAAACACGCGTTGACCCATGCACCGTTACTGCATCCTCCCAATTACAACCAGGATTACTTTTTGTACCTTACCACTTCTCATTCCACCATTGGGATGGTTTTAGTTCAGGAAGATGAATTCAACAGTGAACATGTGATTTACTATCTTAGTCGAACTCTGCATCCAACTGAGATTAAATATTTGCATGTGGAGAAATTGGCCTTGGCAGCTGTTCAAGTTGTCCAAAGATTTCGTCACTACATCTTATTACCCAAAACCATGATAATTTCTGAATATAACCCTAAGATGTATATCTTGACCAAACAATTGCTAGGGGGCAAGTATTCCAAATGGATAGTTATCCTGCAGGAATTTGAAAAATCCAAGGCAAAGAAATCTTTGGTTTTTGTCGAACTGATGTGTGATTTCACGCGTACAGATACTGAAACTGTGGCGAAAGATCCCATTGCCAATGAATCCTTGTTTCTTATCAGTACTCTTGATCCATGGTATGGAGATATTATTGTTTATCTCCAAACCCAATCTTTTCGGCCTGAAATCTCATGATCTCAGCGACGGAAAATATGTTTCCAATCCCAAAAATACAATATTATTGGTGATACACTTTATCGTCGTGGAGCGGATTCTGTTTTCCGACGTTGTTTAACTCATGAAAAAGTTGAAAAGGTTCTAAATGACTTTCACTCTAGAGCATGTGGTGGTCATATGTTTGGGTATGCCACAACCCAAAAGATATTGCGCGTTGGTTGTTTTTGGCCATGCTTATTCAAAGATTGTATCTATGCAGTCCGAAAATGCCACAATTGTCAAACCTTTGATCATAAGATGAGCACTCCACCCGCTCCTCTTCACCCTATAATTGCTGTCGGTCCTTTCGCAAAGTGGGGTATTGACTTTATTACATGTAACCCTCACTCGGCCAAGGGGCATGCGTATATTATCCTAGTGGTAGATTATTTTAAGTGGGCCGAGACGATGCCTACATTTTCAGCAGACGACAAGACTGCTGCAACTTTCGTATTCAACCGTATAATTTCTAGATTCAGTGCTCCTCAAGCTATTATTACTGATCATGGAAGTTACTTTCGAAACATCATGATGACTGAACTGACAGACCAACTTGGCCTGCGCCATGATAGTTCTACTCCATATTACCCACAGGCTAATGGTCTAGTTGAAGCTATCAATAAAGTTTTAGTCACTATGATCAGACGAATCATTGGTATTCATAAGTCAAATTGGCATACCATGCTATTTTCAGCACTTTGGGCATATCAGACCTCAGTAAAAACATCAACTGGTTTCACTCCTTTTCAACTAGTCTACGGTTTGGAAGCCGTGTTACCTATTGAATGCGAAATTCTGTCACTACAATTAGCCATAGAATTACTCCCAGCTACTTTTGAAGAAGAGAAATGTTTTTTGTAATTAGCTCCGCTAGATGAGAATCTATGCACTGCTGCAATAGCAAACGAGACTCATGCGAAATGAATAAAAGCTCAGTATGACAGAAATGTTACACCTCACAATTTTTCGGAAGGAGACCTAGTTTTACTATATGATCAAGAAAACGATAAGCTAGGGGCTGGAAAATTTGTACCTATGTGGCATGGTCCTTACATTGTTAAGTGAAAGCTGGCAAAAGGGGCTTAAGAATTCATAGATTTTGACGGTGTCTCTTTGGGTAAACCTAGAAATGGATTTTATCTGAAGAGATATTATGCTTAAATTCTGGGTGGAGATTTTTTGTTAGATTAGTTTCTTTACTGCTGGTGTGTTTTAGATTAAAAAGTGTGCCTAGTTTAGAGAGTGCTCTTATCATTATTCCTGCTTATCTTGATTTTTCTCTTGATATTGCAGATGTCGACGTCTCTTCAAACATACATTGGTTTTGCTAATGGTGCTTTTCATAATACACGGAACATTTCTTCCGCAGCTTGGGTTATCTATCCACCCTCTGATGAGTTAGTATTTATGCATGGGGTAAGCCTCGGTCAAACGACGAATAACATTGTAGAGTATCTGAATCCATCTCATTTGGGATTCGGAGTTTGATTGTTAGGTTGGATTCTAAACCCATTGTATTATAGCTTAACAGGGTTTATGCCATTGGAAATCCAGTGTTATTAAGGTTATTTTTGACAGTTCATCTCTTAGAACGTGAATTTGACTACATTGGATATCAGCATATTCCAAGAAATTTAAATACATTAGCAGATGCAGTTGCTTCTAGTATTATAAATAGACATTTGCAATAATCAAAAAAGTAAATTTAATAACATTCGACAACATGTTACACAAGATAGCCGGTAATAATGATATATCATAGCATAGAAGTAGTGTTTCAGAATATACATTGTCTTCGACCATAGGTTGAAAAACACCTTATGATCGGCAAAAATGATAATACAAAAGTAAAAAATGTCATGAGTCTACAAAATCAATCATCCTATCCCTGGCGATGATCACAATAAGAAACCACTGCTCGGGCCACCCTACATAGGAACCTCCTAAAAGGTCATGGGACCCCAATCACCTATCTCTGTAACCTAAGTGGAATATCATCTATATCCGTCTCTGGAATATCTAGTGCCAAGCACTCTAGATGATGCTCCAAGTCGGTTGGTCCTGTGGGGCTGGTGCTGCTGCAGCTGGGTGTCTCCACTCGAAAAGTTGGAGAGCAGCTGGTCGTCGTGGACCCACATCTGCATACTTTCAATTGTCACTTGTGGACAATTTAAAAATAAAAAAATTAAAACTTAGAAAGTGTTGAAAATGATTTTACCTGAATCATCCCATTGTTCTCCTGGTGGAAGAATCATGTCTGGGTCACCACAATAATCCATCCCAGCATATGGAAAATCCTGAATCGCAAAAATTTGGTTATTCAACCAACGAAAATACTCAGGGAAAAATCGAACAACATCTGTACCCTCCTCAGGGTGGCGGGCCATCAAAGCAACCCAACGAACTATCCTAGGCTCTCGAGGAAGACCAACATCAACAGGAATATGTTGCGGGGCTAACATGGGGATCCTCTCTAGAGCAAAGCTGACCATGATGAATCCATATCCAAAAATTTTCAGCTATCCGTTCTTTGCTCTAGTTAGTTGGCCTTTCACATTTGCCAACACAGCCTCGCACCAGTTGAATATTCTGCCTCAAAAACAGTCTACTGCCATCTGCATCTGGGATCCAGTAGCCACATGCAATGCTGCACTCCTGCATAGCCTGGTAATAGTGAATGCAATGACCTTAAGCTCAGGACGGTTGATAGTTTTAATATCAATCCGTTTGTCCTTGGTTTGATCATCACAAAACTCTAATTAGAGACTAGTGATAGAATAGCCAGTTGGCCTAGTACCAAAAAGAGATAATTGTTTGCCCCTCTTGGACAAACCAGTCAAAAAATATATGTCCTCCATCTCAATTATGAGACGGTGGCCACCAATCACGAAACACTCGTCATGTGTGTTCCATCTATCTACTAGCCATTGCAAGAGGTCTACTTGGGCCCTCATACCCTGTATGCCTCAGAACTTTAGCAATCAGCATGCTCTGAATGCCTGCATTGTGGGCATATGATTTAGTGCGGCAAAATCTGCATCCTCACGCTTGCGTTCTCGCCGAATAAGAATTTTGAATGTCCTATAATGCATAAAAGACATATTAGAACCAACTAGTTCAAAAAAATTTGGGCAAAAATGGAGAAAAATAAATTTTAAAATTCATTTTCGCGGAGTCCGCACCCGGCACTTATAGATAGTGCATAGTTCCGCATGGGTTGTAAGCAACAGGTGCAGACCAACGACTTTTTTCCTTGTAGAAAAATGTTCGATTTCGACAGACAGATTTTCCAGAGTCTTCACAGGAACTTTCTTACCCAAAAGCTTTCACTTTTCACTCTGAACTCAAATGGAAAAAATGAAGTTGGAAAACCCCTTTTTATAAGTTTTTTCGAATAAATGAATTTTTAATTTATTTATTTTTCACTTTAGAAAGGCAATTTTTAAATCATTTTTATTTATCTTAAACAGATATGTGTAATGTTTTGTGTTTTTGTGCAGAATCTTGGATTTTTTGGGAAAATTGATCATTTTTCAACAAAGAGCATACTTTTATCACTTTTTCGGACTCTTTCAAATTTGTTTGAAAAAGCGAAACATTGGAGTCCTCTTTAAGCTCTTTTTAGACTCTCGAAAATTGAAAAGATTGCCGAGCACTTGATTGTTCGAACTCATTAAAATAAATGAATAATCGTCCCTTCAGTATAAGTTTACCCCTTTTACGGACTGAAATGGACTATTTATGAAAAGGGTACACATGAACTAATTACGATCAATAGAGTCCTCTTTAAACCCTTTTCAGACTCGTTAAATATGAAAAGATTGTCGAGCACTTGTATTTTTCAGCTCGTTAAATTATTGAAAAGTCATCCCTTTCATATTATTTTATCCTTTTTCGGGCCTAAGGAATTATTTTACGAAAAAGTAACCCCATGGAGTTTTCTTAAGTTTTTCTTCTGACTCCCTAAAATTGAAAAACACCAAGTTTTTCCTATACTGGACTCATTAAAATTTAAAAGTAAAGGACCTATTCAATTTCAAACTGGAACGAACCACTCCTTCTTAGGGTTCGAATTTTAAACTAAGTTGGATAAACAAGCAAATGTTATCCTCCTCAAGCTTGTCAAAAATAAAGAGGTACTTGCCAGAAATGGTGGGGGAAAAGAGAGAAAAATGAACCTATTTGTTACACTTTGTTTTATAAAAATCCATCAACCACTCTTGAACATGACACTTTTTATTCACCTAGGTTGGGAAAATCCTTTGCCTAACAGTTAATCAAACCACATTGAAAGTCTTCAACTAGTTTCTCGGTATTAGCTTTGGGTCAATTTTCACAAAACCATCCGCAGTGTCATTATGTGTTCAAGAGATCAATTCAAACAAACCATTCATCTGCAAAATATCTGTCATCCATTTTGACCATCCCTAAGTCAGTCCTTGCTAATATATTTCTTCAAAACTTGATCTATGATTTCGTGTTGTGGGCTTGCCTACGACGGATCACTTTCTATCGACTTCAACTCATTATCTAGGAAGTTGATATAGAAATCGTCAGTACCTTGAAAATTGCATGCCCTAATGGCAGTTTTCTCACCTTCGATGATAGGTTGCGTCATTGACCTTCGATCAAATGATTCTATGACATGTTCGACTTCAACTCATTTATTCACATTTCATGGATTGTACTGGGTACTTTGAGAGCCATTGACATTACTGGTGGTTTCTTTCACACTTGTTAACAGTTCACATCATTGACTGGTAACCAAGTGGTTTCTACCATGTTTGACTTCGACACATTCATTCACAAGGATAGAATCGTACTAGTTCGGGAAGCGTAAATCAAGACCTTGGATCTAGTTTCTACCATCCAAGCTGCGAGGAATTTTGTTATTCATTATACAGTGGACTATTCATAAACAGATGGCTGTGTCCATATTGTGTCAACATATGTCTATGCTCTTGATGTATTACAAAATCATTCTTGTATCAAAACAATTTAGTCAGTTTTCTAGTCAGTTTTGATCTGAGTATGGGAATGCCTACCTCAGCGATGACTGGGGTGTCCACAGGATGATCCTTGAAATGATAAAGTACTTCACTCTTCATACATCGAAGACTCCATCTTCATCTACTACAGACTTTGCACTTTAGGAGGCAATCTGTTACACTAAAAATTGTCACCTTGACATTCTGAAATCTGTGTGAGTCCATTACCACTCATACTTTGCTCCTTTTCAAGTCTAAAGCCTTAGTTCTTCATATCAAGCCTTGAAAATAAGAGAAAGCCCTCAAAAGTCTCTAAAACTCTGGTTCCGCACTTTCTCTTTGCATTACCTGCAGTCCCGCACCTAATGGTCATGTCCCCTGCGCACCTGACTGCTTTGTATCTGTGTTATGGGTGCGGACCCCTGTAAAAGTTAAAAAGGCGTGAGTACATTCTAAAAAACTCACTTTCAGTCATTTCTAGAAGCTTCTAGAAGGAATCTTGAGGTGGCAAGTTCGCTCTTCTAAGGTTCATGCACTCCATACCTTAAGGAGCTAACCCCTTGATGTGAGGAGCTTATCCCTTTGAAGGAGGATTCTATCCCTTCATAGATGGACTTGTAACCTCCTCCTCTGCACTATAAAATGAAGCATTGGGCTGGTTACTTAGGAGGTTAGAAGCTAAATATTTTTGATGTGAAATGCTGCTGGAACTTAGTCTTCTTTAGTTGAGTTTTTATGAGGAGAGATTACATACCTCTAAGATCTCATTTGGAAGAGTGCAAGGCTTGTCAAAGTAAAGGAAATTCCTGTTTCAGACCCCAAGAAGAGCTTGTTCAACATCAAGGCTGAAAAGGTTGTAAGGTTATTCTACTTCAAAGTTAATACAAATAAGTTTGTTTTTCTCAATAAGTTGTTCATTTATGGTTTATTTTATGGATTCCTTGATCACCATAATAGACATGATTTATGATATTTACTATGCAGGTGCTATTTAATGTGTGCTTGTTTGTGATTGCAGGTCTTTAAAGATAACTCTTTTGAACGATTGAAGGATGACTACAACGAACAAGCGTTGGATCTAAGGTAGGGTCTTAACACCTTTATAGCATTTATCTGTAAATCACATATGTTTAGAGAAAGATAAGTTTGTTTGTCCTTTTGTTGCTAGACTATCTTCTGATACTAGGGAGATCGGTCTTGTCCGCAACAACGATTTATCCGGCCAACACACCGATATTTTCAAGCATTTCTTAATTCCACATTGGTTAATCATAAAGACTTGGGAAAATCTAAATCTTTGGAAGTGGGATAGGTTCTTGTAAGTTAGACAAGAAGCCTAAGTGCCCCATTTTCAGATCATTGCATTAGCTACAAAAGGTAATTGGAAAACGCATCAGTTAGATGCCAAATCTGCATTTTTTGAACGGTAAGTTAAAAGAAGAAATTTTTTTGGTTCAACTAGAAGGGTTTATAAAATAGGGATAGAAGAATCTAGTCTACAGGTTAAATAAAGCTTTATGTGGTTTGAAACAAGCGCCAAGATCTTGTTATGTGAAACTTGATTCTTTATTTTATGAGAATCAGCAGTCCATTCGAAAGTGCATAGTAGTCCTCCACCCCCAGATGCCCACACCCACCTGAGGATGTGCCTCACCCTCTTGGGCCTCACCAATCTCCTTATCTCATCAATCTGACGATGGGGGGAGGAGGCATGTCCCCATCATATGATCCAATGTCTACCAAGTATATAGTACAAAAAAATAATTAGACAATTTGATTAAACAATTTAATAAAACAAGATAAAGAACATTCTAGAATAGATTTATTTCTAATTCATTAAAACAAGAAAACGAAACTAGATTAATATAAAAAAAACACCAATATTACCTTTATCATCTGGAGGCTCAGATGTTATGAAGAAGATGTTGGGACACATTCTCCAATCAATGCCCATGTATGGATATCCCAACATGACAAACACATGGTCATCCACACTAGCCAGTAGTGTCGATGCCTTGTCCGAAATCCAGGCCAGAAACTTCGACATGCCCCTCTTAGGCATCATCTACCCCCACATGCGCATACGTTCCTTAGTGATCGGCCTAGGAGGGTGATGATCAAATGTAGGCCTAGTCTCCGGAAACCTCTTAAAAGGTAAACAAAAAATATTAGAAGCAAAATGGAAGTTCTCCCTCCCATGTCTTGACAATGCACGACATCTATCTAAAGTCATACAAAACTTCTTCAAAAAAATGGGAGACCATCTTATGCATGATGGAACCTAAATCAAAGAATCAAAATAATACAAAAGAGGGAAACTAATGCGCTTCCCATGACCACAAGAATGTGCAATGGTGTTGACTAATAATGAGAGGAACCTAGCCTCCTATGTAGAAAAAGAAGAAATTCGTATCTCTCCACCACAAACCTGAAAATTTGATGGATGGACCACATGAGGCCTAACATATATTTGAGTGTATGCAAGTTGACTCTCAGTTGCAACACTAAGTGGGACATCAGGGAACTAGGGAAAATCACCCCCTCTCCTGGATAGGCTAATGATAAAGTATAATTTGTTTCTTTATGTCCGATAGACCAATGTTTGGTCTTAGTGGACGTTAACCATCATCATCATCATATGTCATCCTCTGTAATTCTATACCAACACTCAAGCCCGACACAGAAAGCCTATTCTTGCACATTCCATCGGTGGATGAGATGCACCATTAAGACAGAGTGCGCCTTGAGGGATGTACCCTCTTCATAGTACTTGTGGAGGCCTACATTCCTCAAGAGCGCTTGGGTCGCTAGAGTAATAGGGCGAGGGTATAATTCCCTCTCCCTTTGTCTCGCGTGGTCGGACCATATTGTATGGGTCCACCTGTTTCTCCTGCAACTGCTACTGTTCCCTTTTCTGACATATCTGCTACATGACTGACATATAAAATACATCAACCTAATACATAAAATACATTTTTTTTATTAAATGAAACAAGTATTTATAACTATGGAAACATAACTTTCAATTAAAAAAAAAAAAAGAATACTAGTGCGCTCAAAACACAGTCATGCACTAGTGCTGATGCGCTTTATACTATAACCACATGAGTGACAATGCACACATACGTATGACGCACCATGGGTGTTTCAAAAATTTAACATTTCATAGTGGTACGAAATACTTGTGCACTAGTGCACACATATAACTTGTTGGTACCGATACGATACGTTCAAGTTATCGAACGCATCGAACTATAGGAATATTTTTAAATATTTATTTGCGACATGTTTGGTAAATATAAATGGATTACAAGTGACCCACCAACACAAAATCTTTCACATCTTTCCTGATGCATTTATATTTACAAAATGCACTGCCACAATGGTGGTGCATTATGTTCACGCACTCAATTGCAACATTGCTCCAAGTGTGAGGCGAACATATCGAGTGAACCACACATCATTTTTTTTTTGCAAAAATAATGAGAAATTCAACCTAATTTGAAATTATAATCCACTAAAAACTTAAATTAGAAAGAAACATAAAGTTCACCTGGACATTTAGTCATTAGGGAGGCATTGTGGACATACAATGGAGAAAAACAAAAATTTCACACAGTTTGAAAAAATTGGAAACTCAAACAATGAGCACAGTATTGAAAGGTGGTGAACAAGAGAAGCACCAACGTTAGGGCACTTTCACATGGCAAGAATGGAACTGATACTTCATAGCTCTCCCACACTATATATGGTAAAAATGAAAATTATGTCTAGGAGAGTTTTTTTTATTTAACCCTCCTCCGGTATGTTTCACGGAGCGCATTGGGGTGGGCTATATCCAAAAGCACCATGTTTTTTTTAAATTTAAAATTATAACGGTGCTTTATCGAGATGCCCTGGGGCTTTACATTACTGGTAATGCACCAGTGTTGTGGTTTTACAATAACACTAGATTTTTTTAGAAATTACAAACTGTCTATCGATATGCTTTATAAGATTCCCCAGGGCGTTGTTACATGTTTTCTACACCGGGACATCATTGTCGAATGACACTGGTACATTTTACTATATGAATGAGTTTGATGCTAGTGAATATTCAAGCATCGATGCGTTTGGGTATTTAGCGCACCGTGTTTTTTTATTTTTCAAAAAAAATTCTGCGGTGCACCATGGTTAATGCAACTCCTATGCATGTATGGATAATAAAGCACTGTCACACATAAATAATTTAGACGCACCGCCAAAGAAATATCTGCTAAAACATATGTCTGCCCACCTCCAAAACCTCCACTTGATGGTATTTTCCTTGTAGTGAAGTGATTCAAAGGGCATAGTAAAGTAGATATATAATTAATTGATTCCAAAATGCCTCCCAAACAACAAAATTCTACACCGATTAAGCCCTCATAAAGCTCTACTATGATGCATGAAGAAAAAGAAATGCAACATGGTATTTCAAAGTTATGGGACCATGTACAACAACTTTCGCTCTCACAAAGAGCAACCAAAAATGAATTGGAAGCAATGATGAATATTAAGATGGATGGTTAAAAAGTAGAAATAGAAGGCTTGAAGGAAGTTTTGACAAAGTTGCTACAAGAAATGTTACCTAATGGTGATAAGGTATTCCATGAAATTCAAGATGAGAACAAAAGGAATGTGAATCATGATTTTAGAGACTCTAAGTTTAGGAAGTTTTATGGAAAGGATCTGGTAACATGGATACTACAAATGGAGGAATTATTTGATCTACACGATGTACAACACACACAAAATGTATACATTGCATCTTCGTATTTAGAACCCAATTAGTTTGTGTGGTATCGATGGATTTGTTCTCATAAATCACTTATCACTTACAATTTTTACAAAGGAATTGATAGCACATGATGAAGATACAAAGAGAATACCTTCTTTAGCCAATCGATAAATCCCAAACAAAAGGGTTTACTTGGGGAGCACATTGAGGACTTCCAAAGATTGAATATCAAGGTAACTAATATTCGAGAGGATCATTTTACTAATGCTTTCATATATATATAGAGAGAGAGAGAGAGAAAGAGATCAATGGAGGTGCAAACATTTTCTCAAGTTTTGCACTAAAAAATAAGTTTTCATTTTAAAGAGATTTGATTCCTCTCGATAATGGGTAGATCTGAACTTAAGATAACCATATGATGTTATAATATAAATTTTAGGATAATATTATACTTGATATATTATAATATCTATTAAGATATTAAGATATATATTAATATCATAAAATTAATATCCATATATAATACATATTAATATATGAAGCTAAACATAAGTTTAATACAATTGTTTCAATCAAGTATGGTAGAGAGATGTTGTAAAGTAATCAATGTTATGTAAACATTTTTACTTTGTAAAAATAAAATAAAAATAAAAATAACCCTATGTTAAGATGAAAATAACTTTAAAGTAAAATATGTGGAATATATTCTATTTAACTCTGGGTCTACCAAATGCAAACTTCTTTTAGAGTGAAAAGAGATTTGATCCCTCTAGGCATGATAAAGCCAAATCTCTTGAAATGTAAATTTCAAAATTTGATCCCTCTACACTTGATAGAGCCAAAATTAATATAAATGTAAGCTCGTTATTCTCAATCACTTTATATAATATAATCATAATTGACATTAAAATATTTTATTTCTTATTTTTAATAAATAACATATATTAATTCCATATTAAAAATAAAATAAATTATAATTTTTTACTTTAAAAAAATAATTGAAATTTACATAAAATTATTGTATTTAAAATAAATATCAAATTATTTTAATTTTTTGTACATATAAAATTGATATAAAAAATGTTAATTAATAAAAGTATTCCAATATTTTTATTTAAAATTAAGATTAAAATATTAAAAAAAATACATGGTCTCATGGCGTACAAACGTGTTTTTTTTAATTTCTGAAAAGTTTTTAAAGTCGTGCCAACTCTAAAGTCGGCTAGTTATCAACATCCACGGGATTACTGTGTTTTGGATTATAGAGCCTTGTCCCCACTCATTCTCCTTTTAAAGTCGCTCGCGATGTCAATGGGATGTCCTATGGAACCACTGTACATTATGGTTGATATACGTAATTCTCATGAATCACATCTATAGGAAACTAGTGGTCCCAGGAAACTGGGGCATCAACTTCAGGATATGCTATGAGTCTTGGATCAGGAGCTATCTCCTAGAGATCACACAAACAATCAGTTCCATCAGATTCCACAATAAAAGCACAATACGTGGCAACAGCTGAAGCAACAAAATAAATTGTGTGGCTCAGGAAATTTTTTGAACATTTGTAGGTAAAAAAAGTACAATCAACTCCACTCATGATTGACAATACCTCTGTAATAAAGTTGGCCAAGAACCCAAAATTCCATAACCGAATGAAGCACATCAATACTAAATATCATCTAATTCGACATCATGTTGAGGCCAAAACAATCCATCTCCATCATTGTTCCACAAATGAGCAAATTGCAGACATCTTCACCAAAGCGCTTGGAAGAGAAAAGCTTGAATGATTCAGAATGATGTTTGGACTCACCAACATCCCTTCAGATTAAGGGGGGAATGTTGACACCGAATCCTTGTGATTGGATGAATTTATGTAAATAGATAAATTAGAAATATGAACAGTCATCGGGAGATGAACTGAACAGTCTCTCCCTCATGTATATAATGAAGACCTACCTGATGGAATAAAAAACATGAATCATTTTTTCCTTATGGAGTTACTGCCTGACTTGACAAAAACACAGTCATGCACTAGCATTGATGCGCTTTATACTATAACCACACGAGTGACGGTGCACACATACATATGACGCACCATGGGTGTTTCAGAAATTTAAATTTCATAGTGGTACGACATACTTGTGCACTAGTGCACACATATAGCTTGTTGGTACCGATACGGTACGTTCAGGTTATCGAACTATAGGAAAATTTTTAAATATTTATTTGTGACATGTTTGTTAAATATAAATGGATTAGGAGTGATACACCAACACAAAATCTTTCACATCTTTCCTGATGCGTTTATATTTACAAAATGCACTGCCACAATGGTGGTGCATTATGTTCATGCACTCAATTGCGACACTGCACCAAGTGCGAGTTGAACATATCGAGAGAACCACGCATCAAAATATTTTTTTTTTTGCAAAAGCAATGAGAAATTCAACCTAATTTGCAATTATAATCCACTAAAAACTTAAATTAGAAAGAAACATAAAAATCACCTGGACATTTAGTCATTGGGGAGGCATTGTGGACATACAATGGAGAAAAAAAAATTCACACCGTTTGAAAAAATTGGAAACTCAAACAATGAGCACAGCAATGCAAGGTGGTGAACAAGAGAAGCACTGATGTCAGGGCACTTGCACGTGGCAAGAATGGCACCGATACTTCATAGCTCTCCTGCAATATATATGGTAAAAATGAAAATTATGTCTAGGAGAGTTTTTTTTATTTAACCCTCCTCTGGTGTGTTTCACGGAGCGCACTGGGGTGGGCTATAACCAAAAGCACCATGTTTTTCTAAAATTTAAAATTATCTCGGTGCTTTATCGAGATGCCCTGGGGCTTTACATTACTGGTAACACACCAGTGTTGTGGTTTTACAATAACACTATTTTTTTTTAATTACAAACTGTCTATCGATATGCTTTATAAGATTCCCCAGGGCGTTGTTATATGTTTGCTAAATCGGGACATCGTTTTCGAATGACACTGGTACATTTTACTATATGAAGGAATTTGATGCTAGTGAATATTCAAGCATTGATGCGTTTGGGTATTTAGCGCACCGTGTTTTTTTATTTTTCAAAAAAAAAATCTACGGTGCACCATGGTATATGAAACTCTTGTGCGTGTATGGATAATAAAGCGCTGGTGTGCTTAAATAATTTAGATGCACCATCAAAAAAACATTTGCTAAAACATATGTCCACCCACCTCCACTACAAACAAATTTTTGGGCTATTTTTATAGGGCCTCTGCAAAAACCTCCTCTTGAAGGTTTTTTCCTTGTAGTGAAGTGATTCAAAGGGCATAATAAAGAATATATATATATATATATATAATTGATTCTAAAATGCCTCCCAAACAAAAAAATTCTACACCCATTAAGCCCTCATAAAGCTCTACTATGACGCATGAAGAAGAAGAAATGCAACATGGTATGTCAAAGTTATGGGACCATGTACAACAACTTTCGCTCTCACAAAGAGAAAACAAAAATGAATTGGAAGCAATGATGAATGTTAAGATGGATGGTTAAAAAGTAGAAATAGAAGGCTTGAAGGAAGTTTTGACAAAGTTGCTACAAGAAATGTTACCTAACGGTGATAAGGTATTCCATGAAATTCATGATGAGAACAAAAGGAATTTGAATCATGATTTTAGAGACTCTAAGTTTAGGAAGTTTTATGGAAAGGACCTTTTAACATGGATACTACAAATGGAGCAATTCTTTGATCTACACGATGTACAACACACACAAAATGTATACATTGCATCTTCATATTTAAAGCCCAATTAGTTTGTGTGGTATCGATGGATTTGTTCTCATAAATCACTTATCACTTGACAATTTTTACAAAGGAATTGATAGCACATGATGATGATACAAAGAGAAATACCTTCTTTAGCCAATCGAAAAATCCTAAACAAAAGGGTTTACTTGGGGAGCACATTGAGGACTTCCAAAGATTGAATATCAAGGTAACTAATATTCGAGAGGATCATTTTACAAATGTTTTCATATATATTTATATATAGAGAAAGAGATCAATGGAGGTGCAAACATTTTCTCAAGTTTTGCACTAAAAAAAAGTTCTCATTTTAAAGAGATTTGATTCCTCTCGATAATGGGTAGATCTGAACTTAAGATAACTATATGATGTTATAATATAAATTTTAGGATAATATTATATTCGATATATTATAATATATATTAAGATATATATTAATATCCATATATAATACATATTAATATATGAAGCTAAACATAAGTTTAATATAATTGTTACAATCAAGTATGATAGAGAGATGTTGTAAAGTAATCAATGTTATGTAAACGTTTCTACTTGGTAAAATTAAAATAACCTTATGTTAAGATGAAAATAACTTTAAAGTAAAATATGTGAAATATATTCTATTTAACTCTGGATCTACCAAATGCAAACTTCTTTTAGAGTGAAAAGAGATTTGATCCCTCTAGGCATGATAGAGCCAAATCTCTTGAAATGTAAGCTCGTTATTCTCAATCACTTTATATAATATAATCATAATTGACATTAAAATATTTTAGTACCTATTTTTAATAAATAACATATATTAATTTCATATTAAAAATAAAATAAATTATATATTTTTTACTTTTGGAAAAATAATTGAAATTTACATAAAATTATTGTATTTAAAATAAATATCAAATTATTTTAATTTTTTGTCTATATAAAATTGATATAAAAAATATTAATTAATAAAAGTATTCCAATATTTTTATTGGAAATTAAGATTAAAATATTAAAAAAAATACATGGTCTCATGGCGTACAAACGTGTTTTTTTTTAATTTCTGAAAAGTTTTTAAAGTCGTGCCAACTCTAAAGTCGGCTAGTTATCAACATCCACGGGATTACTGTGTTTTGGATTATAGAGCCTTGTCCCCACTCATTCTCCTTTTAAAGTCGCTCGCGATGTCAATGGGATGTCCTATGGACCCACTGTACGTTATGGTTGATATACGTAATTCTCATGAATCACATCTATAGGAAACTAGTGGTCTTGTATGTTATGGTCGATATACGTAATTCTCATGAATCACATCTATAGGAAACTAGTGGTCTTGTACATTATGGTTGATATATGTAATTCTCATGAATCACATCTATAGGAAACTAGGGCGATTCTTAAATCCACCTCTATAGAAAAGTTAATGCTCCGTCCTTACACTTACCTGACAAGAGCTTGACGTCACCGGGACCATTGATCATGGGCATGCATCCATGCATCCATCTCTCCTCACCCAGTTCCGGCGATGCGTGTTCCTGCCTGCCTCCAGCGCCGGTGTTTCTGCCTGAGTTGCCCAAGGTTCAGCGTAATCAATGCAAGTAGTGCACTCCGATGCACTGATAGTAATCACGACATTAATGTTATTCAAATAATGAGCCCATTTGAATTCAAATTCAAATTTGAATTTAAGCGCCCAAAATTCAGCGCTCATCTATATTTCAGCAACCACATTCGAATTTCTTCAGAGCTTCGTCAACCGGAAAAATCGCACATCTGTATCTCCCGTGGTCATTTCAAATATTTTCAAAAAGGCCGGCCCGCTCTTTTGCATATTGATTCTCTGTTCAGTTTTGTTTTGTCAATGAAGTTGCAGACGATAGAATATCATGACCTCGCCCTTCAAATTCGGTCTTCCAGAGATAAAACTCAAGAGCAGACAATGAACGAAGCAATGAAGGCTCTGTTTTGGCTATCAAATTTAGGAATCCGCAGTGAAGATCGCCAAGAAATAAAATAATGAAATCCCAAGGACCAGGAGAAAAAGAGAGTAAAAATAATTGTTAACCTAGTTCTTCCCCATCAAATTTAGGAATCTGTAATAAAGATGGCCAAGAAATACAATAATGTCCAATAAATAATAATAACTATCCATGATTCGGTGGCTGCAGATGGTTTTGCTTTTGTCTTTACAGCAGGTAATGAGTATCAAGTCTGGTCCGAAGGCAGAGGCATTTTTGTCAGAATTCTGTAAACTCGTGGAAGGAACCATTTCCATGCCTATAAATCTTCCTGGTACCAGCTACAAACGTGGTTTCCAGGTATGTAAATCACCCCCAAAAACCAGTAATGCGTTTCTACACACCAGAGTTTGGCAAATGCTGTGAACCCTAAACTAGAATATGCATTAGTGGTGAACGTTTTAGGTGGATTTTCTGGAAACTTGAAGAATAATCAATCACCCGTACTGCTCATTATGTGCAGGCAAGGGAAAATATCCTGAGAATGTTGAGAGAAGTGCTCAAGGAAAGGAGGGCTTCCATGGACACTTATAATGATATGATTGCAATGCTTCTCAATGACAAAGAAGAAGAAGCAGATGGCGCATCTGCTAATTGCAAGCTCACAGATGAACAGATCTTCGATTTACTAATATCTATTATCAATGCTGGCTACGAAACAGTTTCCACCACAACCATGATGGCTGTCAAGTATCTCCATGACAGTCCCGAGGCTCTCCGAGAGCTTAGAGTGAGTTTAATATAATATAAATATAAATCTGTCCATATCTCTCAGATCTAAGGCTTTTGTTCTAAATATATACATAAACCTTACTGTCTGGTTGCAGGAAGAACACCTAGCAATTCAGAGGAGAAAAAATTCGGGTGAAACTGTCAATTGGGATGACTACAAGTCTATGAAGTTTACTCAGAGTGTATGTGAATCATCATAAACCAGATTTGTTTCCAACTTTCCAGAGGGGTTTTAGGGGGCAAAATTTGATACTAGACTATTTTGTTAGGATATATTATATTCTTTCATTTGGTTTAAAAGTTTTTTTTTGTTAGGTATAATATTTAAATTTTTAAAAAATGCCTTTGCTTAAATATAATATATACATTTTAGTTTTTTCTTTTTTGTTCGTCAAAAACTTTTATCTGTGTTAGCAAGAAATGAATTGATATTTTAATCTCCAAGAGATTAAAAATAGTTTATGGTACTATTAGTTTTTTATTTTTAGCTTTTTGTAATTTAGTCTTTTTCTTATTCAAATTGATGATGAGCTGACCCAACCTTCCAACAATCTCCTTGCCAAAAAGACAATGCCAATGCCAAGAAACCGGTGCTAACATATTACCATAACTTTATATATTGCCATAATTTTTCTCTGATGTCTTTGAATGCATCACATTCCAAAATGAAATGTTTTTCTGATTCTATTGCCAAATATTTTTCTGATTCTATTGCCCCAGACCTACAAAATATACACACTGATTCTTTTAATTTTTTTTTAGACAAGTAATATATGAAATGCTATTTGAATAATTTTTCAAATCAAAATAGTAATCCAAAATATTATAAATAAGCCTCATGTTTAAATCCTTAAAACTTTCTAGTGAAAAATACCTTCACTGAAATTTGATTAACAGATTTTGATTGCTTACCTCGTTGTTTCTTAAGAAGCTTTCATTGATTGCAGGTGATATATGAAACACTGAGACTTGCAACTGTTGTAAATGGGGTTTTCAGAAAAACAACTCAAGATATGGAAATGAAAGGTTTCATGATTCCCAAAGGATGGAAAATTTATGTTTACATGACAGAAGCCCATCACGATAATTTTCTCTATCCAGACTTCTCCGCATTTAACCCATGGCGATGGCAGGTGGGTATGTAGTTGTTGCATTTAAATCCAATGATATAGAGCAGTCACACAGGGCTAATGTGTATAGCTCTATTCAGGAAAAGAACGGTGAATCCGTCATGTATTTCACGGCTTTCGGAGGAGGAAGCAGGCTGTGCCCACGCAAGGAATTGGGTTTAGTTCAGATATCCATGTTTCTCCACCATTTTGTCACTCGCTACAGGTAATAATCTATTCCACAACATTTATTATTGTTATCTCATAATGCCCATTTGATAAATCTGGTAACTCTCGTCTCTTCGGTATAAATTTTATTAGTGACAGATGGGAGGAGGTCGGGGGAGATGAAATTTTGAAATTTCCCAGGGTTGTGGCTCCTAAAGGACTTCGTATCAAAGTATCAGAGTACTGAATCAATGAAAATGCCAGAGTGCATCAACCATAGGGCTGTTTCTCTCAAATATACTAAATGTCATGTATAGAGTATCTAAGTTTATGTTTAAGCTCCATGTATATCTTCTCTTGAAGAAAGAGTAACTATCATCAAATACATATGATTACATGGATCAATTTTGAAGAGATTATTCTACCTTGTGATGTGAAACAATTTAAAACTGTTGATAAAATGAGATATTTTTTTCCCTGTAATAGAGTTTTTTTTCCCTGTGATAGAGATTTCTAAAGAGCCATGTTTGATTAATAGCTATAATCAAATTAAGGGGATTTGGAAACCACAAGTTACATCGAAAATGGAAAATAAATAAAAAATGGCCCACCAAAATGAGATTATTCTTCATAATAGTTAAAATCAAATTAATGGGAATTGGAAAATGAAAAGTTAAAATGGAAACTAAATTGAAAACTGCCCCTAAAATGAGATTATTCCTTGTAATGAGATTATTCTTCATAATATTTAAAATCAAACAAGTGAGAATTGGAAACCTGAAAAATTAAATTGAAAATTGCCTTAAAAATGAGATGATTCTATCTTGCTATGAGATTTAAGACTAGATTTTAAAACCAGATTGAAAACTCTTTGTAAAATGAGATTACTCTTTCTTGTTATAAGATTTGATTATTGGATCTTGTAATAAGATTTGGAATGAGTTTTTTAAACCAAATTGTTTTTTTTTTTTAAATGAAATTATTTTTCACTGTAATAAGATTTGTAATAAATTTTTTTAATTAAACATATTTAATTAATGGTTAAAATTATATTTAGACATTTGAAAATCTGTATAAGGAAATTAAAACCAAATTGAAATTTACTCCAAAAAATGAGATTATTCTTTTTTATCTGAAATTTTATTAAGCAGATTATTCTTCTTAGTAATAAATTTTCTATTTAGCTAAGTATGTTTGATTAGTGATTGAAATTAAATTAGAAAAATTAAAAAATTGAAAATCAAATTGAAAATTATAACACAAAATTAGATTATTATTTTTTGTAATGAGATTTTTAATTATATTTAAATAATGATTAAAATAAAGTTAATAGTGATTGGAAATTAAACATTCAAATTAAATGGAAACCAAATTGAAAACTACCCATAAAATGAGATTATTTTTCTTTGTAATAAAATTGCTAATAAATTTTTTAATCAAGTATATTTAACAAATAATAAAATTAAATGAATAAAAATTAAAAATCTACAAATTAAATGAAAACAAATTAAAACTAACTAAACATTAATACTATTTTTTTAATCATAAAATATGTTTAATTAATATTCAAAACCAAATAAGAATTAGAAACTCGCCAAAATTTGAACAATGGTTGATATTTCACTTCTTACTCAGTGAATCAATTTTATCAATCTATCTTCCATTATTTTCTCAAATTCCAAATTCTACCTTATGACCATAAAACATGGTACTGGTTGGTAATAGTAATTAGAAAATGCATAGTTATCCATATGTTAGGATAAACATTTTTTCTTTTATATTAGTATGCATAAACTTCTCTGATATTTTTTGTGTTGCAGTATTATACTTTTTAATTATAGTATTAGTGGTTTAATTTAAATATATAATTAGATTATTATTTTAAATAAAAAAATCTTATATATATATATATATATATATATATAGATACTGTTCATTGGAAACTAATCATCCAGATTAAATGGAAACCATATATATATATATATATATATACTGTTCATTGGAAACTAATCATCCAGATTAAATGGAAACCAAATTAAAAACTGCCTATAAAACGAGATTTTTTTTCTTTATAATAGGATTTCTAATAAAATTGTAATTAAACATTTCTACAAATGAATAAAACTAAATTAAAAACTACCCAAATATTAATATTATTCTTTCTAATAATGTAACTAAGTCATAAAATATGTTATGAGGTTAAATAAGTAAGAATTAGAAACTTGCAAATTAGATAAAACTATTCAAAATTTGAGCAATGGCTTATATTTCACTTCTTCTGCCAATCATTGTTACCATTCCACCTTTCATTAATATCTCTAATTCCAAATTCCAACTTTATGGCCATAAAAAATGGTGTTGGTTGATAATTGCAATTATAAAATGCAATGCTACCCACATACTTTTGTTAATTGTTGTATGATTATTCAACAATTACAATAATTGCAAGGAGTTTGAACTATGCATGACGTGTTGCAAGCTCAAATCTCTTTGTTGAAGAAAGACACTATCCACTCTTCCTCCCATTCTGTGCAATCTCTTGGTCCTTTAATTATGGTCTTTGTTTGATTTGTTATTTCTTTTCTCTAATTCCTAAGTGTACATGATGTTTCACAATACATCCTTCTTTGTACTCCTTTGTATTGTACTCATATATGAGGTTAGAATTAATACATTAGTAGAATCTAGTTGTGCACAATGATGATTTGTCCTACTATGTAGATATTGTGTAACATGTGTTTCAAGTGATTTTGATGTGATAATTTTCCATCGATTAACATATCGAATGATGGATTTTTGATTCTGCTAGCCAACAATGGAAACACCAAGAAAGAGTTTGAGAAAGGGATAAAAAACTAGCTCTAAACAGGCACCGAGATCATGAAGTTGGTTTAACAACAAGGTTCATACCACAATGTCGGTGAGGGATGGATAATTCTATAAATGAATCGAATTTCAATAAATTGAGGCATATCTAAATACAATATGAAGTGATGGTATCAAGTGTTTCGACTGACATGGATATTTTTTTAAGGTTTCTGAAAATCTTATCTCTTAAACATTTGAAGTTATTCGTTTTTCAATCTCAACTCAAAAACTTTTTTGAAGATGCATTCTCTTGTATCTATTGTCGACATCATGCTAATTGGCAAAGAGAACCATTGAGAGTGGTCCAAAAATATTAGGCATACCTTTATTTTTAATGGCTTATGGTAAGACATATGTGAAGGAGAGGAGGACAATGCACCTACCAAGCTCACATCAAACAAAGATCTCGGCATTTGGGAGAACAAAGAAAACAAATCTTATGCCCTAATCGTTAGTTGTGTAAGTGAAGAGGTGAGTCATCATGTAGTGTTAATTACAAATTATTATGGTTCTTTGAAGAAGTTGAAAGATTTATATGAGTCACACTCTGAATTTGAGATTGTTCAATTGATGGTCAAACTCTTTAACCTTGATTTGAAAGACGATAACTCCTTGCGTCTAGCCTTTGAAATTAGATCCATTAGGCATAATGTAGATGTCACTGGAACGAAGATGGGCATTCGTCTTACAACCTTTTTTAAGGCCTTCTATCTTACATATTCTCACTATCTTGAATCCCCACATTCTAGTGAGCAACTCAAGTCCATTAATTTTGACACCTTGGTGGAGAAGTTTACATAATGAGAGAGCTTTTGGGAAGAGGAAGACAACAACTCAATCCCATGAAGAAGTAGTGTAAGGGAAGAATCACTCACATGGAAAATATTTCCACTTCATTAATACACCGAAAATTGGCACTCTTGGTCTGTGCTGGGTCGGTCGTAAACATACATATATACATCGACTCCTTTAACTGTAAATCCCAAGAAGCTGAGGAGAGACCTTTCTCCTTTTCTAATGTTCGGTTGATTTTTTTTCTTGGTTCTGTCCAAGAGGACGATTCTTCTGAATCATTGGTCTCTCAATTTTTTAGCGGTGAATTGAAATGTACACAAAAATTTCAGAATGTTAAGACCCGTCGTTGTTATGAACCACCTGTAGTGATGGTTCAGTGTGGAAAGGGTTACTAGAGTCTTATGGAATAGAAATGATGCATTAAATTCGATATCGCCATGATGCCTTAGCTTTTGAGGTTTTCCTTGTATATATTTTGTGGTTGGAACTTGTTTTAAATTTTAGCTATACAAGATTTTCAATGTTTTCCCTAATATTTGATATTTTTTAACTAGTTATTTTAAAGGCATAATATTTAATATTTTTTAACTAGATATTTTAAAGGCATACACATTTTATAGGTATAATTTTAAGTATTTTTATTTTGAGTAGAATGCTTAGAATTTTAGTTTAATTATTAAAGATTTATTTTTTATTAAATATTTTAAAATGGTTTTAATAGTAATTATGGTTTAAAAGTTAAGGTTTATCTTAAAAGTACTTATGGTATTTTTGTTCTTTTAGTTAATTAATTTATTAAAAATAATGTCATAAGAATATGAATTATGATTGGTGGATATTTGGTATTAATAAGCCATGGTATTGGTATTGACACACAGTATTATAATGAAAGTTATTTGCAAATTAAGAATTTTCATGGTAAAATAGGGATGAATCTCCATGGCTAATAATTTTGGTATGTGTTTTTTAAAATAAATATGTTTAACATACATATTAATTTTTTTTATATAATTAATAATAATAATAATAAAGTTTTAATTTAGTTAATTTTAATGTTTTTTAAATGTTGGTAACGTGATATGTATCATGAGCTTTGAGGCTTAGCTTAGTTCTGTGCATCATAAGTTCAATTCTCTCGACACTATTAGGTGAGGTTCTCATTAAAAAAATATGAAATGTATCATAAGATCATGTTTAAATGTTTATCAACTTTTATTGACCATTTATTTTATATAATTATCTTAATTTTATATCACATATAAAATTTTCAAAATAAAATTTGCAATTAATAATGTTTTTTTATGTTAGGATTAATAATAGTTTTTATAATTTTTACTAATTGACATTTTATATATGGATAGTATAATTAATTTTAATAATTAAACTTTTTAAGCAATTATTTTTCAATATGATTTAGAGAATTAATTTAATTAATTATTGTTAATTGAGTTACTAAGAATTTGATTTTATTATAATATCTATCAACATCTTTGTTGAACATTTATTTTATATAATTATCTTAATTTTATACCATATAAAAAATTTCCAAAGCAATATTTGTGATTAATAATGATTTTTGTTTTAAAATAATAATAATTTTTTTTAATAATTAACTCATTTTATATATACGTTAGTTGTAATGATTTAATTGTCATTTTTCAATATAGTTTAGAAAAATAGTTTAAATAATTATTGTTAGTAGCTCTATGTAAATTCTTAGTAATAAGAATTTGATTCTATTTTTTCGAAGTGTAATTATCCATTAAGTTTAAGCTGGAAAATAGTTATCCACTTCACTCACAATTAAATCAAACACTTATATTGTGAAATTTAGATCATAGAATGACAATTTGTTTTTTTATAATTAACTCAAAAATGTTTTCATATGATTTACATGTTTAAAATTGTTAAATTCAAACCATTTTAAAAAAATATTATGAGATTATACTCATTTATAGAGTGGTATAATTAGTTCTATGATTTTTTTTTTAATCATAGTGAATTGGTAAGGATCAAAATTAACACTTGGAAAAATATCGAGAAGTTTATGTGATCGGCTAGGATTTTGGTATGAAAGCCCTGACGCCTCTACAACAATCCCTCAGCAGCAGCGATTCCTTCACCTGTACCTACCTCACTTTGGCCTTCTGATAGAGGCATGAGTACACCTACGAGGGGGGCGAGAGATCCCCTCCTACCGAAACGTAGCGGCTAGGGAAACAAGTAGTCAAGGAGCAACGACGACAGGCAATCATGGCAGCACCAACAAAGGCCCTCCAGTTCTTGGGGCCCTGATGAGCACCATTATTGGAGCAAGGACGCTACAACTCCTGGGGCTACCAACTTTGCTTCATCAACCCGGGGTTCGTACAAACTTGGAGGTGGCAGTGCTGTATACACAAATAGATATAACTGGTCTACTATTTGTCACTGTTGAGTTAGGGTGATAGACCACTAGGGTTTCTCAAACCAACCTTCTATTGACTAGAAGAATTCTGATTACCAATTTGGAGAAGGGAAACTTACCCTAATTGGAAGAAAAGAAATGTTGTCTATTGCATGAAAGAAAGACTGAAAGAAATGCTTGCAAAACAACATGAAATCCTCTATCTACTTGCTAACATACTTTGCTTGCAAAAGAACCATATTTTAACACATGTGAGGTTTTAACTAGTCTAAGCATGAAATTTGATCTAAAGAGTGCTACCTGTTGTGTGCAAGAATAAATATAAAAGAACTTTTTCTTTTTATATTTTTGCTTGAAAAATGTAAATGCTAATCTTTCTTGGTTCTTTGGCAGGGGAGACAGGTGTGAAGGAAAAAGAGTATAATGGTTTAAATGACTTGGAGGGAAAGTAGGGACCTAATCGAGGCTTTTAGTGATGATTTTTCTCGATTCGGGCTCTAAACAGGCTACTACATATCTTCCTATAGGATGTCTATGAGAAGTACTAGTTCACCTATAGGATTCCTTGTTTTACTATAGGAACAGGTTGAAATCTTATGGAGTGGTCTAGAAGGTGGGGTGGAGCTTGGAAAACGTGAATAAGGTGGAAATAAGGCATGGGAGTGGTAGGCACTTACTTAGAACTCAAGCCAAAGCTTTAAGATGGTTGGATTTTCTCAATGGAGATGGCAAGTTTTCCTCATAAGATAAGAATTTGAATTGAGACCTTAGTGACTTTTGGCAATCATGGGTGGATATGGCTTGGCTAAGGTTGCTGAGATGAGGTCTCCCTGCAATTTAGAAACTCCTGCAACAACAAACATCATTCTTGGAATTCATATATAAACTCATCAAAAACAAGAAAGTGTATTCAAGTAAAAGAAAACAGAGTTATCACCATTTACTTACTAAGCTCATGCACGGAAATGCATGGAACCAATATGAAAGAGAGATGAAAGCAGTGAAAAACTTAAGAGATCATAAAATACGAATTGCAACTGATCTATGAAACTGCAAGATAATGACCAAATTAGCAAGAAAACCCTAAATTACACAAAAAGCAAGAATTCTGTCCTTTTGGGCTGTATGTGAAGTGTTCCTCAAACCATGATCCCTAAAAGGGATAAATGAGGTGAAAACCACTTGTTGTCAGCCTTTTTGGAATATATTCTTATCACTACAATGCTACTGTTAGAACTATCCACAAATGGAAGCAAACTAATTAAATCTACCGATGCTTGCAAATTAACAACACCAAAATCAGTGTAACTCTAACTATGAACCTAACCTAAGCATACATATACAACAAAGTAACCTTTGCTGCTAAGGTTGAGCCCTAACCCAAGAGCTTCAGCTCTCTGTGTCAACTCAGTGCTAGATCAAGGGAATGTTACTCATTTTCATTAAAGAAATCATAAATACATAAGAGTTCTTGGTTACAATGCTTCAACTCGAAAACTTCTTAGCTATCTTGAACAAAAAATCCAAATCTTAATGACGTCTTAGGTCTCTCGATTTATACAGCTGAATTTACCAACAAATTCCTTAAATTTAGGGAGCCTTGGCTCCAATCTCAAGATCAACTGGCCTTCAACTATCACTGGCTTGGCTGGCAATGAACTTCATGACTCGGTTGCTTACAACTCCAAGTTGATGAGATTTGATTGAGGAATCTTCTGGTGAGTGAGGAGTTAAGGAGGAAGATCATGTCTCCTATAATCCCTCTTGCTTATCCCCATTCAAGTTCCTGCACTTTAATTAACCAAAATTTACTGCAAAACCTACAATCAATGCACATTAGACCACTAGATATGACATCTCATCTTTACTCTCCTCATTAAGCAAAACATAATTAAAACATGTAAAGAATGATAAGAGAAGTTGATTTTAGTAAGCTGGAGGTGCATTAAGTTCCATATAATTTACTCATTGACGAGCCTCATAATCACACCCCTACTAAAAATGTTGCTCATCCTCTGAGCAACTCAATCTATGTCCATGTCTTTCATTGCTTTGGTGGCCTCCCTAACATTCCAAGCTTTTGTTGTAGTCTTCTCCTCGTGTGGATAAAACCCCCCATTCCTCTCTATTACTTCCCACTTCTTTCTTTCTTCTTCTTCGTTTCTCCCATATAACATACCTAAAATCTATGTAGGCCAATTTTTAATCCAATCCAGTTGACCTTGAGTCTCTATAATGTGTGCTTATACATTGGGACATGCACATGTCTTCCGTATATGCCCAGTTTCCGTATATGCGCTCATATTCTGTATATGCACAGTTTCCGTATATGCGCAATTTCTGTATATGGAATTTGTACACATCTTCGTTTATGTTATAGAAACTGCGTATATAGGGAAACTGTGCATATACGGAAGATGTGCGCATATACGGAAACTGAGCATATACGGAAGATATGCGCGTCTTCCGTATATGCACAGTTTCCGTATATACGCAATTTCTGTATATGGAATTTGCACATCTGCGATGCAAATACATGAACGACGTGCATATATGGAAGATATGCACATATTGGAAAGTTAGGGATCTACGGAAGACATGCGCATATCTTCTGTATATGCCCACTTTCCATATATGCGCATGTCTTCCGTATATGACCAGTTTCTGTATATGCGCACAATTTCTGTAACATAAACGAAGATACATGAACAACGTGCATATACGAAAGCTATGCACATGCAGGAAAGATCATGTATCTGCATCGTATATGCGCAAATTCAATATACACAAATTGCGCATATACGGAAACTGGGCATATACGGAAGACATGCGCATGTCTTCCGTATATGCCCAATTTCCGTATATGCGCACATCTTCCGCATATGCACAATTTCCGTATATGTGCAATTTATGTATATGGAATTTGTGTACATACGATGTAGAAGCATAAATGAAGATGTGTACAAATTCCATATACAGAAATTGCGCATATACAGAAATTGTGCATATACGGAAGATGTGCACCGTTTCCGTATATGCGCACATCTTCCATATATGCACAGTTTCCGTACATGTGCAATTTA
Organism: Pinus tabuliformis; assembly: GCA_031772625.1. Classification (NCBI taxonomy): domain Eukaryota; kingdom Viridiplantae; phylum Streptophyta; class Pinopsida; order Pinales; family Pinaceae; genus Pinus; species Pinus tabuliformis. The sequence goes on from CM062815.1 coordinate 417,258,687, forward strand.
TGTATATGGAATTTATGCATATACGATGCAGAATGTCTTCCGTATATGCCCAGTTTATGAATATGCGCACATCTTCCGTAAATGCACAGTTTCCGTATATGCCAAATTTCTGTATATGGAATTTGTACACATCTTCGTTTATGCTTCTACATCGTATATGCGCAAATTCCATATACATAAATTGCGCATATACGGAAACTGTGCATATACAGAAGATGTGTGCATATATGGAAACTGGGCATATACGGAAGATGTGCGCATATACGGAAACTGGGCATATACGGAAGACATGCCCATGTCTTCCGTATATCCCTAACTTTCCTGTATGTGCATACCTTCCGTATGTGCACGTCGTTCATGTATCTGCATCGTATACGCGCAAATTCAATATACAGAAATTGCGCTTATACAGAAACTGTGCATATACGGAAGATATGCGCGTGTCTTCCGTATATGCACAATTTCCGTATATGCTCAATTTCTGTATATGGAATTTGCGCATCTGCGATGCAGATACACGAACGACGTGCATATACGGAAGGTATGCACATACAGGAAAGTTAGGGATATACGGAAGACATGCGCATGTCTTCCGTATATGCCCAGTTTCCGTATATGCGCACATCTTCCGTATATGCACAGTTTCCGTATATGCGCAATTTCTGTATTTGGAATTTGTACACATCTTCGTTTATGTTATAGAATCTGCGTATATAGGGAAACTGTGCATATATAGATACTGTTCATTGGAAGCTAATCATCCAGATTAAATGGAAACCAAATTAAAAACTGCCTATAAAACGAGATTTTTTTTCTTTATGATAGGATTTCTAATAAAATTGTAATTAAACATTTCTACAAATGAATAAAACTAAATTAAAAACTACCCAAAATATTAATATTATTCTTTCAGTTTAATGTAACTAAGTCATGAAATATGTTATGAGGTTAAATAAGTAAGAATTAGAAACTTGCAAATTAGATAAAACTATTCAAAATTTGAGCAGTGGCTTATATTTCACTTCTTCTGCCAATCATTGTTACCATTCCACCTTTCATTAATATCTCTAATTCCAAATTCCAACTTTATGGCCATAAAAAATGGTGTTGGTTGATAATTGCAATTATAAAATGCAATGCTACCCACATACTTTTGTTAATTGTTGTATGATTATTCAACAATTACAATAATTGCAAGGAGTTTGAACTATGCATGACGTGTTGCAAGCTCAAATCTCTTTGTTGAAGAAAGACACTATCCACTCTTCCTCCCATTCTGTGCAATCTCTTGGTCCTTTAATTATGGTCTTTGTTTGATTTGTTATTTCTTTTCTCTAATTCCTAAGTGTACATGATGTTTCACAATACATCCTTCTTTGTACTCCTTTGTATTGTACTCATATATGAGGTTAGAATTAATACATTTGTAGAATCTAGTTGTCCACAATGATGATTTGTCCTACTATGTAGATATTGTGTAACATGTGTTTCAAGTGATTTTCATGTGATAATTTTCCATTGATTAACATATCGAATGATGGATTTTTGATTCTGCTAGCCAACAATGGAAACACCAAGAAAGAGTTTGAGAAAGGGATAAAAAACTAGCTCTAAACAGGCACCGAGATCATGAAGTTGGTTTAACAACAAGGGTCATACCACAATGTCGGTGAGGGATGGATAATTTTATAAATGAATCGAATTTCAATAAATTGAGGCATATCTAAATACAATATGAAGTGATGGTATCAAGTGTTTCGACTGACATGGATATTTTTTTAAGGTTTCTGAAAATCTTATCTCTTAAACATTTGAAGTTATTCGTTTTTCAATCTCAACTCAAAAACTTTGTTGAAGATGCATTCTCTTGTATCTATTGTCGACATCATGCTAATTGGCAAAGAGAACCATTGAGAGTGGTCCAAAAATATTAGGCATACCTTTATTTTTAATGGCTTATGGTAAGACATATGTGAAGGAGAGGAGGACAATGCACCTACCAAGCTCACATCAAACAAAGATCTCGGCATTTGGGAGAACAAAGAAAACAAATCTTATGCCCTAATCGTTAGTTGTGTAAGTGAAGAGGTGAGTCATCATATAGTTTTAATTACAAATTATTATGGTTCTTTGAAGAAGTTGAAAGATTTATATGAGTCACACTCTGAATTTGAGATTGTTCAATTGATGGTCAAACTCCTTAACCTTGATTTGAAAGACGATAACTCCTTGCCTCTAGCCTTTGAAATTAGATCCATTAGGCATAATGTAGATGTCACTGGAACGAAGATGGGCATTCGTCTCACAACCTTTTTTAAGGCCTTCTATCTTACATATTCTCACTATCTTGAATCCCCACATTCTAGTGAGCAACTCAAGTCCATTAATTTTGACACCTTGGTGGAGAAGTTTACATAATGAGAGAGCTTTTGGGAAGAGGAAGACAACAACTCAATCCCATGAAGAAGTAGTGTAAGGGAAGAATCACTCACATGGAAAATATTTCCACTTCATTAATACACCGAAAATTGGCACTCTTGGTCTGTGCTGGGTCGGTCGTAAACATACATATATACATCGACTCCTTTAATTGTAAATCCCAAGAAGCTGAGGAGAGGCCTTTCTCCTTTTCTAATGTTCGGTTGATTTTTATTCTTGGTTCTGTCCAAGACGAAGATTCTTCTGAATCATTGGTCTCTCAATTTTTTAGCGGTGAATTGAAATGTACACAAAAATTTCAGCATGTTAAGACCCGTCGTTGTTATGAACCACCTGCAGTGATGGTTCAGTGTGGAAAGGGTTACTAGAGTCTTATGGAATATAAATGATGCATTAAATTCGATATCGCCATGATGCCTTAGCTTTTGAGGTTTTCCTTGTATATATTTTGTAGTTGGAATTTGTTTTAATTTTTAGCTATACAAGATTTTCAATGTTTTCCCTAATATTTGATATTTTTTAACTAGTTATTTTAAAGGCATAATATTTAATATTTTTTAACTAGATATTTTAAAGGCATACACATTTTATAGGTATAATTTTAAGTATTTTTATTTTGAGTAGAATGTTTAGAATTTTAGTTTAATTATTAAAGATTTATTTTTTATTAAATATTTTAAAATGGTTTTAATAGTAATTATGGTTTAAAAGTTAAGGTTTATTTTAAAAGTACTTATGGTATTTTTGTTCTTTTAATTAATTAATTTATTAAAAATAATGTCATAAGAATATGAATTATGATTGGTGGATATTTGGTATTAATAAGCCATGGTATTGGTATTGACACACAGTATTATAATAAAAGTTATTAGCAAATTAAGAATTTTCATGGTAAAATAGGGATGAATCTCCATGGCTAATAATTTTGGTATGTGTTTTTTAAAATAAATATGTTTAACATACATATTAATTTTTTTTTATATAATTAATAATAATAATAATAATAAAGTTTTAATTTAGTTAATTTTAATGTTTTTTTAAATGTTGGTAACGTGATATGTATCATGAGCTTTGAGGCTTAGCTTAGTTCTGTGCATCATAAGTTCAATTCTCTCGACACTATTAGGTGAGGTTCTCATTAAAAAATTGAAATGTATCATAAGATCATGTTTAAATGTTTATCAACTTTTATTGACCATTTATTTTATATAATTATCTTAATTTTATATCACATATAAAATTTTCAAAATAAAATTTGTAATTAATAATGTTTTTTTATGTTAGGATTAATAATATTTTTTATAATTTTTAATAATTGACATTTTATATATGCATAGTATAATTAATTTTAATAATTAAACTTTTTAAGCAATTATTTTTCAATATGATTTAGAAAATTAATTTAATTAATTATTGTTAATTGAGTTACTACGAATTTGATTTTATTATAATATCTATCAACATCTTTGTTGAACATTTATTTTATATAATTATCTTAATTTTATACCATATAAAAAATTTCCAAAGCAATATTTGTGATTAATAATGATTTTTGTTTTAAAATTAATAATATTTTTTTTTAATAATTAACTCATTTTATATATACGTTAATTGTAATGATTTAATTGTCATTTTTCAATATAGTTTAGAAAAATAGTTTAAATAATTATTGTTAGTAGCTCTATGTAAATTCTTAGTAATAAGAATTTGATTCTATTTTTTCGAAGTGTAATTATCCATTAAGTTTAAGCTGGAAAATAGTTATCCACTTCACTCACAATTAAATCAAACACTTATATTGTGAAATTTAGATCATAAAATGAAAATTTGTTTTTTTATAATTAACTCAAAAATGTTTTCATATTATTTACATGTTTAAAAATGTTAAATTCAAACCATTTTAAAAAAATATTATGAGATTATACTCATTTATAGAGTGGTATAATTAGTTCTATGATTTTTTTTTTTAATCATAGTGAATTGGTAAGGATCAAAATTAACACTTGGAAAAATATCGAGAAGTTTATGTGATCGGCTAGGATTTTGGTATGAAAGCCCTGACGCCTCTACAACAATCCCTCAGCAGTGGCGATTCCTTCACCTGTACCTACCTCACTTTGGCCTTCTGATAGAGGCATGAGTACACCTACGAGGGGGGCGAGAGATCCCCTCCTATCGAAACGTAGCGGCTAGGGAAACAAGTAGTCAAGGAGCAACGACGACAGGCAATCATGGCAGCACCAACAAAGGTCCTCCGGTTCTTGGGGCCCTGATGAGCACCATTATTGCAGCAAGGACGCTACAACTCCTGGGGCTACCAACTTTACTTCATCAACCCGGGGTTCGTACAAACTTGGAGGTGGCAGTGCTGTATACACAAATAGATATAACTGGTCTACTATTTGTCACTGTTGAGTTAGGGTGATAGACCACTAGGGTTTCTCAAACCAACCTTCTATTGACTAGAAGAAGTCTGATTACCAATTTGGAGAAGGGAAACTTACCCTAATTGGAAGAAAAGAAATGTTGTCTATTGCATGAAAGAAAGACTGAAAGAATTGCTTGCAAAACAACATGAAATCCTCTATCTACTTGCTAACATAATTTGCTTGCAAAAGAACCATATTTTAACACATGTGAGGTTTTAACTAGTCTAAGCATGAAATTTGATCTAAAGAGTGCTACCTGTTGTGTGCAAGAATAAATATAAAATAACTTTTTCTTTTTATATTTTTGCTTGAAAAATGTAAATGCTAATCTTTCTTGGTTCTTTGGCAGGGGAGACAGCTGTGAAGGAAAAAGAGTATGATGGTTTAAATGACTTGGAGGGAAAGTAGGGACCTAATCTAGGCTTTTAGTGATGATTTTTCTCGATTCGGGCTCTAAACAGGCTACTACAATGTCTTCCTATAGGATGTCTATGAGAAGTACTAGTTCACCTATAGGATTCCTTATTTTACTATAGGAACAGGTTGAAATCTTATGGAGTGGTCTAGAAGGTGGGGTGGAGCTTGGAAAACGTGAATAAGGTGGAAATAAGGCATGGGAGTGGTAGGCACTTACTTAGAACTCAAGCCAAAGCTTTAAGATGGTTGGATTTTCTCAATGGAGATGGCAAGTTTTCCTCATAAGATAAGAATTTGAATTGAGACCTTAGTGACTTTTGGCAATCATGGGTGGATATGGCTTGGCTAAGGTTGCTGAGATGAGGTCTCCCTGCAATTTAGAAACTCCTGCAACAACAAACATCATTCTTGGAATTCATATATAAACTCATCAAAAACAAGAAAGTGTATTCAAGTAAAAGAAAACAGAGTTATCACCATTTACTTACTAAGCTCATGCACGGAAATGCTTGGAACCAATATGAAAGAGAGATGAAAGCAGTGAAAAACTTAAGAGATCATAAAATACCAATTGAAACTTATCTATGAAACTGCAAGATAATGACCGAATTAGCAAGAAAACCCTAAATTACACAAAAAGCAAGAATTCTGTCTTTTTGGGCTGTATGTGAAGTGTTCCTCAAACCATGATCCCTAAAAGGGATAAATGAGGTGAAAACCACTTGTTGTCAGCCTTTTTGGAATATATTCTTATCACTACAATGCTACTGTTAGAACTATCCACAAATGGAAGCAAACTAATTAAATCTACCGATGCTTGCAAATTAACAACACCAAAATCAGTGTAACTCTAACTATGAACCTAACCTAAGCACACATATACAACAAAGTAACCTTTGCTGCTAAGGTTGATCCCTAACCCAAGAGCTTCAGCTCTCTGTGTCAACTCAGTGCTAGATCAAGGGAATGTTACTCATTTTCATTAAAGAAATCATAAATACATAAGAGTTCTTGGTTACAATGCTTCAACTCGAAAACTTCTTAGCTATCTTGAACAAAAAATCGAAATCTTAATGACGTCTTAGGTCTCTCGATTTATACAGCTAAATTTACCAACAAATTCCTTAAATTTAGGGAGCCTTGGCTCCAATCTCAAGATCAACTGGCCTTCAACTATCACTGGCTTGGCTGGCAATGAACTTCATGACTCAGTTGCTTACAACTCCAAGTTGATGAGATTTGATTGAGGAATCTTCTGGTGAGTGAGGAGTTAAGGAGGAAGATCATGTCTCCTATAATCCCTCTTGCTTATCCCCATTCAAGTTCCTGCACTTTAATTAACCAAAATTTACTCCAAAACCTACAATCAATGCACATTAGACCACTAGACATGACATCTCATCTTTACTCTCCTCATTAAGCAAAACATAATTAAAACATATAAAGAATGATAAGAGAAGTTGATTTTAGTAAGCTGGAGGTGCATTAAGTTCCATATAATTTACTCATTGACGAGCCTCATAATCACACCCCTACTAAAAATGTTGCTCATCCTCTGAGCAACTCAATCTATGTCCATGTCTTTCATTGCTTTGGTGGCCTCCCTAACATTCCAAGCTTTTGTTGTAGTCTTCTCCTCTTGTGGATAAAACCCCACATTCCTCTCTATTACTTCCCACTTCTTTCTTTCTTCTTCTTCCTTTCTCCCATATAACATACCTAAAATCTATGTAGGCCAATTTTTAATCCAATCCAGTTGACCTTGAGTCTCTATAATGTGTGCTTATACATTGGGACATGCCCATGTCTTCTGTATATGCCCAGTTTCCGTATATGCGCTCATATTCTGTATATGCACAGTTTCCGTATATGCGCAATCTCTGTATATGGAATTTGTACACATCTTCGTTTATGTTATAGAAACTGCGTATATAGGGAAACTGTGCATATACGGAAGATGTGCGCATATACGAAAACTGAGCATATATGGAAGATATGCGCGTCTTCCGTATACGCACAGTTTCCGTATATACGCAATTTCTGTATATGGAATTTGCACATCTGCGATGCAAATACATGAACGACGTGCATATATGGAAGATATGCACATATTGGAAAGTTAGGGATATACGGAAGACATGCGCATATCTTCTGTATATGCCCACTTTCCGTATATGCGCATGTCTTCCGTATATGACCAGTTTCTGTATATGCGCACAGTTTCTGTAACATAAACGAAGATACGTGAACGACGTGCATATACGAAAGCTATGCACATGCAGGAAAGATCATGTATCTGCATCGTATATGCGCAAATTCAATATACACAAATTGCGCATATACGGAAACTGGGCATATACGGAAGACATGCGCATGTCTTCCGTATATGCCCAGTTTCCGTATATGCGCACATCTTCCGCATATGCACAATTTCCGTATATGTGCAATTTATGTATATGGAATTTGTGTACATACGATGTAGAAGCATAAATGAAGATGTGTACAAATTCCATATACAGAAATTGCGCATATACAGAAATTGTGCATATACGGAAGATGTGCACCGTTTCCGTATATGCGCACATCTTCCATATATGCACAGTTTCCGTATATGCGCAATTTATGTATATGGAATTTACGCATATACGATGCAGAATGTCTTCTGTATATGCCCAGTTTCTGTATATGCGCACATCTTCCGTAAATGCACAGTTTCCGTATATGCCAAATTTCTGTATATGGAATTTGTACACATCTTCGTTTATGCTTCTACATCGTATATGCGCAAATTCCATATACATAAATTGCGCATATACGGAAACTGTGCATATACAGAAGATGTGTGCATATATGGAAACTGGGCATATACGGAAGATGTGCGCATATACGGAAACTGGGCATATACGGAAGACATGCCCATGTCTTCCGTATATCCCTAACTTTCCTGTATGTGCATACCTTCCGTATGTGCACGTCGTTCATGTATCTATATCGTATACGCGCAAATTCAATATACAGAAATTGTGCTTATACAGAAACTGTGCATATACGGAAGATATGCGCGTGTCTTCCGTATATGCACAATTTCCGTATATGCTCAATTTCTGTATATGGAATTTGCGCATCTGCGATGCAGATACACGAACGACGTGCATATACGGAAGGTATGCACATAGAGGAAAGTTAGGGATATACGGAAGACATGCGCATGTCTTCCGTATATGCCCAGTTTCCGTATATGCGCACATCTTCCGTATATGCACAGTTTCCGTATATGCGCAATTTCTGTATTTGGAATTTGTACACATCTTCGTTTATGTTATAGAATCTGCGTATATAGGGAAACTGTGCATATATAGATACTGTTCATTGGAAGCTAATCATCCAGATTAAATGGAAACCAAATTAAAAACTGCCTATAAAACGAGATTTTTTTTCTTTATGATAGGATTTCTAATAAAATTGTAATTAAACATTTCTACAAATGAATAAAACTAAATTAAAAACTACCCAAATATTAATATTATTCTTTCTAATAATGTAACTAAGTCATGAAATATGTTATGAGGTTAAATAAGTAAGAATTAGAAACTTGCAAATTAGATAAAACTATTCAAAATTTGAGCAATGGCTTATATTTCACTTCTTCTGCCAATCATTGTTACCATTCCACCTTTCATTAATATCTCTAATTCCAAATTCCAACTTTATGGCCATAAAAAATGGTGTTGGTTGATAATTGCAATTATAAAATGCAATGCTACCCACATACTTTTGTTAATTGTTGTATGATTATTCAACAATTACAATAATTGCAAGGAGTTTGAACTATGCATGACGTGTTGCAAGCTCAAATCTCTTTGTTGAAGAAAGACACTATCCACTCTTCCTCCCATTCTGTGCAATCTCTTGGTCCTTTAATTATGGTCTTTGTTTGATTTGTTATTTCTTTTCTCTAATTCCTAAGTGTACATGATGTTTCACAATACATCCTTCTTTGTACTCCTTTGTATTGTACTCATATATGAGGTTGGAATTAATACATTTGTAGAATCTAGTTGTGCACAATGATGATTTGTCCTACTATGTAGATATTGTGTAACATGTGTTTCAAGTGATTTTCATGTGATAATTTTCCATCGATTAACATATCGAATGATGGATTTTTGATTCTGCTAGCCAACAATGGAAACACCAAGAAAGAGTTTGAGAAAGGGATAAAAAACTAGCTCTAAACAGGCACCGAGATCATGAAGTTGGTTTAACAACAAGGTTCATACCACAATGTCGGTGAGGGATGGATAATTTTATAAATGAATCGAATTTCAATAAATTGAGGCATATCTAAATACAATATGAAGTGATGGTATCAAGTGTTTCGACTGACATGGATATTTTTTTAAGGTTTCTGAAAATCTTATCTCTTAAACATTTGAAGTTATTCGTTTTTCAATCTCAACTCAAAAACTTTGTTGAAGATGCATTCTCTTGTATCTATTGTCGACATCATGCTAATTGGCAAAGAGAACCATTGAGAGTGGTCCAAAAATATTAGGCATACCTTTATTTTTAATGGCTTATGGTAAGACATATGTGAAGGAGAGGAGGACAATGCACCTACCAAGCTCACATCAAACAAAGATCTCGGCATTTGGGAGAACAAAGAAAACAAATCTTATGCCCTAATCGTTAGTTGTGTAAGTGAAGAGGTGAGTCATCATATAGTTTTAATTACAAATTATTATGGTTCTTTGAAGAAGTTGAAAGATTTATATGAGTCACACTCTGAATTTGAGATTGTTCAATTGATGGTCAAACTCTTTAACCTTGATTTGAAAGACGATAACTCCTTGGCTCTAGCCTTTGAAATTAGATCCATTAGGCATAATGTAGATGTCACTGGAACGAAGATGGGCATTCGTCTCACAACCTTTTTTAAGGCCTTCTATCTTACATATTCTCACTATCTTGAATCCCCACATTCTAGTGAGCAACTCAAGTCCATTAATTTTGACACCTTGGTGGAGAAGTTTACATAATGAGAGAGCTTTTGGGAAGAGGAAGACAACAACTCAATCCCATGAAGAAGTAGTGTAAGGGAAGAATCACTCACATGGAAAATATTGCCACTTCATTAATACACCGAAAATTGGCACTCTTGGTCTGTGCTGGGTCGGTCGTAAACATACATATATACATCGACTCCTTTAACTGTAAATCCCAAGAAGCTGAGGAGAGGCCTTTCTCCTTTTCTAATGTTCGGTTGATTTTTATTCTTGGTTCTGTCCAAGACGACGATTCTTCTGAATCATTGGTCTCTCAATTTTTTAGCGGTGAATTGAAATGTACACAAAAATTTCAGCATGTTAAGACCCATCGTTGTTATGAACCACCTGCAGTGATGGTTCAGTGTGGAAAGGGTTACTAGAGTCTTATGGAATATAAATGATGCATTAAATTCGATATCGCCATGATGCCTTAGCTTTTGAGGTTTTCCTTGTATATATTTTGTAGTTGGAATTTGTTTTAATTTTTAGCTATACAAGATTTTCAATGTTTTCCCTAATATTTGATATTTTTTAACTAGTTATTTTAAAGGCATAATATTTAATATTTTTTAACTAGATATTTTAAAGGCATACACATTTTATAGGTATAATTTTAAGTATTTTTATTTTGAGTAGAATGTTTAGAATTTTAGTTTAATTATTAAAGATTTATTTTTTATTAAAGATTTATTTTTTATTTGCCAAAATTTGGTGGCAATGGTTGACAAACCCGGACAAACCGTGGGCCAAACTTTGGATAGGCAAATACACCAACAGCATGCCTCAAACAGAGCTTATGAGATTTACTCCTTCCAGCACAGGCTCACTCATTTGGAATGCGGCATCTCTCCATCATCAGCTGGTTCAGAAACACAGCTTCTGGGAAATAAGAAATGGACATAGTGCCAGATTCTGGAGCGACGCTTGGAATCAGCTCCCTAAACTCTCAGCGGTTCTTCCAGCTACTTTAATTCCGGGACAACAAGAGCAGCAGCAAGATAAAGTTTATCAATTTTGGAGTCCGGACTCGGGCACGAGCTTCAGAAAATGGCAATCGAGTAATCATATAACTAATGCCAGCAACACCCAGGAAGCAGTAGCTCTTGATAATGAATTAAAAAAGAGGAGCATCAGGTACAATAATGGGGAGGACATACTTAGATGGGGCTATCTTCCCAAAGGTTCTTACTCCACTTCTGAGGCCTATAACCTTTTAGAAGGCACCACCACCAACCCGGATCCTCTATGGGCTAGAATATGGAGCTTCAAGACGTGGCCCAAAATATCTCACTTCCTCTGGATGGTAGGACAGAAAAAGATTCTTAGATGGGACAAACTGCAGAAGCGCAGCTTCCAAGGACCTTCGTTATGCCACAATTGCCATCAGAATGAAGAAACCCTGCAGCATCTATTGGATACTTGTACGTTAGCAACTCAAATTTGGGAAAAGGTGGAGTTCAGGAGTCAAAGACGATGCAGAGAGGCGGGAAGCATAATAAAAACCATTCGGCAGTGGCCGAAAAGCCCCTACAACAATGGGCTGCTCAACCACCTATGGAATATAATTCCAGGTATTCTACTATGGAACATTTGGAAGGAAAGGAATAGGTGCATATTCAAAAACATCAGTTCGAGTAAGGAGGACATCTGGAACAGAGTTCATGCCAACATTCAAGAAACCATGTTACTAAAAACTTGGACTCAACAGGATTTCCCCACTGAAGACAATGAGAAAAACATCTTAAGCAACTGGGGACTGCAAATGCTACGGCAATCAGCCCCTCAGCAGACAACAAATTGCAAAGGCAAGGAAGAAGGAAGATGGGAAGCCCCACCTATGCACTCATACAAGCTAAACTTTGATGGGGCCTCAAAAGGTAATCCGGGCACTGCAGGATTTGGCGGAATCATCAGGGATCACCAAGGAATCCTACAACAGATTTACTTTGGCAACCTAGGGTGGGACACCAACAACTCTGCTGAAATGGAAGGTATGTGGCAAGGGTTACTTACAGCTAGACGACACAATCTTCAACCGTTGATTGTAGAAGGAGATTCCCAAATTCTCATAAATATGGCTATTCGTATTCAAAACGGGTCACAAGCCAGGAAGGTAGCCAATAGCTGGAGATTGGAGGCTAGGCTTAGCCACATGGCTGAGGAAATAAGCAGCTACAATGCCATCTCTTTTCATCATACTAAGAGAGATGGCAATAAGGTAGCCGATCTTCTAGCTAATATAGGGGTAGACTCAGACCAGCCCCTCCTTGAAGGAAATCTGAACATTATCCCCAACAATCAACTCCAGCAGAACTGTGAGACTCTCATTCTCAGGGATAATGAAACCCCGGATGCGGGTGTCGAAGCCAGACGTACAGGCATGCCACATGCAGTGCATGGGCTGCCCCGTGTAAACCCATAAGCTCCCCAATGAAGGCTGTCATATGGCCATTAAGCCACCCCAAGTGGAGAAGGCATTCAATGCAGAAGAGACGGGGTAGATGGAGGAGCAGGGCAGATTTATTGTGCACCTGCAACGAGAATTTAGGGGAGAATATTACAAGTTTCATGGCTCGATCAAGGCATTCTGGCCTGAGGAAAGTTGGCGGTCGTGGAAGCATAGCAAGCTCCGGCCAAGTTCGGGTTCATTCCCCTGCAGCCTGGAGAATTGTCCTTGCGGCCATTCTGGTTGCTGGGTGGGGAAGAGAGAGCAATTTGGTGCCTTGCAGCATCGAGTCTGGCAGCGGAATTGTTGGCCAACGAGCGAAGGAAGACAAGGGGAAAGCCGGGCATTTGAGAGTGAATTGGGAGGAAACTGTTGCGGCTACCAATTCCAGATTCAACATCGAAGACACAGAGGCAGCTTTAGACTTACAATGGCAAAACTTCGCGAACGGCAGCCATGTAGACGAGGTCCATCCAGAGGATCATCCTCAAGACCACCTGCAGCAAATGAGCACCATCATTGTTGCTGCTGCTACTGCCACCGGAGAGCTAGAGCAACCCCGCTTCCCATTCGACAATATGTGGAGGTTGGGGGATCTTGTGAAGGGAAGACGAAGCTCCCAGCTTTTGGTTCTGTGGTTTTCAACTTGCCGAGAACAGAGGATTATGAAGGCGTTAACGCCCATATCTCCATCATGTTCACAAAACTTCCAGATGAGGAGCATCTCCAGAACCCGCAGGAAAAACTACTGGAAGACATGGGCAGGGAGATCAGTCTTGGAAAGGAACAATCGTCCGTGGAAAAGAATGCTGCTGAAGCGCAACCAATGTCTGTTGTTGGAAGCTTGGAGGAGACGAGTCGGCAAGACCGCTTCCCTCCGGTGGGGCCACCTCCTCCAGATGTTGACGAAGACACTTGGCGGAAAATGTGGGAAGGGCGCGAGGAAGGCGACGGGTGGGCTTATGTCGTGGAGGATCCGAACCTGGCTGAAGCGGCAGATGCACACTTCGCCTCCATCCAGCAATCTTCAGCTCGTTGAAGCCATGGCGGGTAACGTCTGGATTTTGTCTTTTGATCCTCTGGTTAATGCTTCCTCTGTTTCGGTCTTTTGGCATTCGCCTCCTGTCTCTTGGTCCTGCTTAACTCTGAGTTTGTGGTCATGTCTTTGGTTTTGCCTCATCACTGGTAATTTGAATTGCATAGCTGACATCTGTAACTCAGTCACGTTGACACCTGTCAGTTATACAAGTCAAAATATTTCTGCTGATAGCCCCTGCGTGGGCATTCATATGTCTAGTTCACTGACATGAAAGTTTAGCTCTTTGTCGCCCCTGTGTGGGTTTTTTGTTTTCTTGGACATCTCAGTTTGGTTTTGGAAGAAGCTGCCCCTGCGAGGGAGCTATAAGGTTTACAGTCTGCAGGCCGAGGGCTATTCTTTTGGCTCTGGAAGGAATGACATGATGCTTGTAATCTTTTTGTACATATAATATATTACTTAGATAGCTTTTACAGAGAAAAAAAAATGTAACTAAGTCATGAAATATGTTATGAGGTTAAATAAGTAAGAATTAGAAACTTGCAAATTAGATAAAACTATTCAAAATTTGAGCAATGGCTTATATTTCACTTCTTCTGCCAATCATTGTTACCATTCCACCTTTCATTAATATCTCTAATTCCAAATTCCAACTTTATGGCCATAAAAAATGGTGTTGGTTGATAATTGCAATTATAAAATGCAATGCTACCCACATACTTTTGTTAATTGTTGTATGATTATTCAACAATTACAATAATTGCAAGGAGTTTGAACTATGCATGACGTGTTGCAAGCTCAAATCTCTTTGTTGAAGAAAGACACTATCCACTCTTCCTCCCATTCTGTGCAATCTCTTGGTCCTTTAATTATGGTCTTTGTTTGATTTGTTATTTCTTTTCTCTAATTCCTAAGTGTACATGATGTTTCACAATACATCCTTCTTTGTACTCCTTTGTATTGTACTCATATATGAGGTTAGAATTAATACATTTGTAGAATCTAGTTGTCCACAATGATGATTTGTCCTACTATGTAGATATTGTGTAACATGTGTTTCAAGTGATTTTCATGTGATAATTTTCCATCGATTAACATATCGAATGATGGATTTTTGATTCTGCTAGCCAACAATGGAAACACCAAGAAAGAGTTTGAGAAAGGGATAAAAAACTAGCTCTAAACAGGCACCGAGATCATGAAGTTGGTTTAACAACAAGGGTCATACCACAATGTCGGTGAGGGATGGATAATTTTATAAATGAATCGAATTTCAATAAATTGAGGCATATCTAAATACAATATGAAGTGATGGTATCAAGTGTTTCGACTGACATGGATATTTTTTTAAGGTTTCTGAAAATCTTATCTCTTAAACATTTGAAGTTATTCGTTTTTCAATCTCAACTCAAAAACTTTGTTGAAGATGCATTCTCTTGTATCTATTGTCGACATCATGCTAATTGGCAAAGAGAACCATTGAGAGTGGTCCAAAAATATTAGGCATACCTTTATTTTTAACGGCTTATGGTAAGACATATGTGAAGGAGAGGAGGACAATGCACCTACCAAGCTCACATCAAACAAAGATCTCGGCATTTGGGAGAACAAAGAAAACAAATCTTATGCCCTAATCGTTAGTTGTGTAAGTGAAGAGGTGAGTCATCATATAGTTTTAATTACAAATTATTATGGTTCTTTGAAGAAGTTGAAAGATTTATATGAGTCACACTCTGAATTTGAGATTGTTCAATTGATGGTCAAACTCCTTAACCTTGATTTGAAAGACGATAACTCCTTTCCTCTAGCCTTTGAAATTAGATCCATTAGGCATAATGTAGATGTCACTGGAACGAAGATGGGCATTCGTCTCACAACCTTTTTTAAGGCCTTCTATCTTACATATTCTCACTATCTTGAATCCCCACATTCTAGTGAGCAACTCAAGTCCATTAATTTTGACACCTTGGTGGAGAAGTTTACATAATGAGAGAGCTTTTGGGAAGAGGAAGACAACAACTCAATCCCATGAAGAAGTAGTGTAAGGGAAGAATCACTCACATGGAAAATATTTCCACTTCATTAATACACCGAAAATTGGCACTCTTGGTCTGTGCTGGGTCGGTCGTAAACATACATATATACATCGACTCCTTTAACTGTAAATCCCAAGAAGCTGAGGAGAGGCCTTTCTCCTTTTCTAATGTTCGGTTGATTTTTATTCTTGGTTCTGTCCAAGACGACGATTCTTCTGAATCATTGGTCTCTCAATTTTTTAGCGGTGAATTGAAATGTACACAAAAATTTCAGCATGTTAAGACCCATCGTTGTTATGAACCACCTGCAGTGATGGTTCAGTGTGGAAAGGGTTACTAGAGTCTTATGGAATAGAAATGATGCATTAAATTCGATATCGCCATGATGCCTTAGCTTTTGAGGTTTTCCTTGTATATATTTTGTAGTTGGAATTTGTTTTAATTTTTAGCTATACAAGATTTTCAATGTTTTCCCTAATATTTGATATTTTTTAACTAGTTATTTTAAAGGCATAATATTTAATATTTTTTAACTAGATATTTTAAAGGCATACACATTTTATAGGTATAATTTTAAGTATTTTTATTTTGAGTAGAATGTTTAGAATTTTAGTTTAATTATTAAAGATTTATTTTTTATTAAATATTTTAAAATGGTTTTAATAGTAATTATGGTTTAAAAGTTAAGGTTTATCTTAAAAGTACTTATGGTATTTTAGTTCTTTTAATTAATTAATTTATTAAAAATAATGTCATAAGAATATGAATTATGATTGGTGGATATTTGGTATTAATAAGCCATGGTATTGGTATTGACACACAGTATTATAATAAAAGTTATTAGCAAATTAAGAATTTTCATGGTAAAATAGGGATGAATCTCCATGGCTAATAATTTTGGTATGTGTTTTTTAAAATAAATATGTTTAACATACATATTAATTTTTTTTTATATAATTAATAATAATAATAATAATAAAGTTTTAATTTAGTTAATTTTAATGTTTTTTTAAATGTTGGTAACGTGATATGTATCATGAGCTTTGAGGCTTAGCTTAGTTCTGTGCATCATAAGTTCAATTCTCTCGACACTATTAGGTGAGGTTCTCATTAAAAAAATTGAAATGTATCATAAGATCATGTTTAAATGTTTATCAACTTTTATTGACCATTTATTTTATATAATTATCTTAATTTTATATCACATATAAAATTTTCAAAATAAAATTTGTAATTAATAATGTTTTTTTATGTTAGGATTAATAATATTTTTTATAATTTTTAATAATTGACATTTTATATATGCATAGTATAATTAATTTTAATAATTAAACTTTTTAAGCAATTATTTTTCAATATGATTTAGAAAATTAATTTAATTAATTATTGTTAATTGAGTTACTAAGAATTTGATTTTATTATAATATCTATCAACATCTTTGTTGAACATTTATTTTATATAATTATCTTAATTTTATACCATATAAAAAATTTCCAAAGCAATATTTGTGATTAATAATGATTTTTGTTTTAAAATTAATAATATTTTTTTTTAATAATTAACTCATTTTATATATACGTTAATTGTAATGATTTAATTGTCATTTTTCAATATAGTTTAGAAAAATAGTTTAAATAATTATTGTTAGTAGCTCTATGTAAATTCTTAGTAATAAGAATTTGATTCTATTTTTTCGAAGTGTAATTATCCATTAAGTTTAAGCTGGAAAATAGTTATCCACTTCACTCACAATTAAATCAAACACTTATATTGTGAAATTTAAATCATAAAATGACAATTTGTTTTTTTATAATTAACTCAAAAATGTTTTCATATTATTTACATGTTTAAAAATGTTAAATTCAAACCATTTTAAAAAAATATTATGAGATTATACTCATTTATAGAGTGGTATAATTAGTTCTATGATTTTTTTTTTAATCATAGTGAATTGGTAAGGATCAAAATTAACACTTGGAAAAATATCGAGAAGTTTATGTGATCGGCTAGGATTTTGGTATGAAAGCCCTGACGCCTCTACAACAATCCCTCAGCAGCGGCGATTCCTTCACCTGTACCTACCTCACTTTGGCCTTCTGATAGAGGCATGAGTACACCTACGAGGGGGGCGAGAGATCCCCTCCTACCGAAACGTAGCGGCTAGGGAAACAAGTAGTCAAGGAGCAACGACGACAGGCAATCATGGCAGCACCAACAAAGGTCCTCTGGTTCTTGGGGCCCTGATGAGCACCATTATTGCAGCAAGGGCGCTACAACTCCTGGGGCTACCAACTTTACTTCATCAACCCGGGGTTCGTACAAACTTGGAGTTGGCAGTGCTGTATACACAAATAGATATAACTGGTCTACTATTTGTCACTGTTGAGTTAGGGTGATAGACCACTAGGGTTTCTCAAACCAACCTTCTATTGACTAGAAGAAGTCTGATTACCAATTTGGAGAAGGGAAACTTACCCTAATTGGAAGAAAAGAAATGTTGTCTATTGCATGAAAGAAAGACTGAAAGAATTGCTTGCAAAACAACATGAAATCCTCTATCTACTTGCTAACATAATTTGCTTGCAAAAGAACCATATTTTAACACATGTGAGGTTTTAACTAGTCTAAGCATGAAATTTGATCTAAAGAGTGCTACCTGTTGTGTGCAAGAATAAATATAAAAGAACTTTTTCATTTTATATTTTTGCTTGAAAAATGTAAATGCTAATCTTTCTTGGTTCTTTGGCAGGGGAGACAGGTGTGAAGGAAAAAGAGTATGATGGTTTAAATGACTTGGAGGGAAAGTAGGGACCTAATCTAGGCTTTTAGTGATGATTTTTCTCGATTCGGGCTCTAAACAGGCTACTACATGTCTTCCTATAGGATGTCTATGAGAAGTACTAGTTCACCTATAGGATTCCTTGTTTTACTATAGGAACAGGTTGAAATCTTATGGAGTGGTCTAGAAGGTGGGGTGGAGCTTGGAAAACGTGAATAAGGTGGAAATAAGGCATGGGAGTGGTAGGCACTTACTTAGAACTCAAGCCAAAGCTTTAAGATGGTTGGATTTTCTCAATGGAGATGGCAAGTTTTCCTCATAAGATAAGAATTTGAATTGAGACCTTAGTGACTTTTGGCAATCATGGGTGGATATGGCTTGGCTAAGGTTGCTGAGATGAGGTCTCCCTGCAATTTAGAAACTCCTGCAACAACAAACATCATTCTTGGAATTCATATATAAACTCATCAAAAACAAGAAAGTGTATTCAAGTAAAAGAAAACAGAGTTATCACCATTTACTTACTAAGCTCATGCACGGAAATGCTTGGAACCAATATGAAAGAGAGATGAAAGCAGTGAAAAACTTAAGAGATCATAAAATACCAATTGCAACTTATCTATGAAACTGCAAGATAATGACCAAATTAGCAAGAAAACCCTAAATTACACAAAAAGCAAGAATTCTGTCTTTTTGGGCTGTATGTGAAGTGTTCCTCAAACCATGATCCCTAAAAGGGATAAATGAGGTGAAAACCACTTGTTGTCAGCCTTTTTGGAATATATTCTTATCACTACAATGCTACTATTAGAACTATCCACAAATTGAAGCAAACTAATTAAATCTACCGATGCTTGCAAATTAACAACACCAAAATCAGTGTAACTCTAACTATGAACCTAACCTAAGCACACATATACAACAAAGTAACCTTTGCTGCTAAGGTTGAGCCCTAACCCAAGAGCTTCAGCTCTCTGTGTCAACTCAGTGCTAGATCAAGGGAATGTTACTCATTTTCATTAAAGAAATCATAAATACATAAGAGTTCTTGGTTACAATGCTTCAACTCGAAAACTTCTTAGCTATCTTGAACAAAAAATTGAAATCTTAATGACGTCTTAGGTCTCTCGATTTATACAGCTGAATTTACCAACAAATTCCTTAAATTTAGGGAGCATTGGCTCCAATCTCAAGATCAACTGGCCTTCAACTATCACTGGCTTGGCTGGCAATGAACTTCATGACTCGGTTGCTTACAACTCCAAGTTGATGAGATTTGATTGAGGAATCTTCTGGTGAGTGAGGAGTTAAGGAGGAAGATCATGTCTCCTATAATCCCTCTTGCTTATCCCCATTCAAGTTCCTGCACTTTAATTAACCAAAATTTACTCCAAAACCTACAATCAATGCACATTAGACCACTAGACATGACATCTCATCTTTACTCTCCTCATTAAGCAAAACATAATTAAAACATGTAAAGAATGATAAGAGAAGTTGATTTTAGTAAGCTGGAGGTGCATTAAGTTCCATATAATTTACTCATTGACGAGCCTCATAATCACACCCCTACTAAAAATGTTGCTCATCCTCTGAGCAACTCAATCTATGTCCATGTCTTTCATTGCTTTGGTGGCCTCCCTAACATTCCAAGCTTTTGTTGTAGTCTTCTCCTCTTGTGGATAAAACCCCACATTCCTCTCTATTACTTCCCACTTCTTTCTTTCTTCTTCTTCCTTTCTCCCATATAACATACCTAAAATCTATGTAGGCCAATTTTTAATCCAATCCAGTTGACCTTGAGTCTCTATAATGTGTGCTTATACATTGGGACATGCGCATGTCTTCCGTATATGCCCAGTTTCCGTATATGCGCACATATTCTGTATATGCACAGTTTCCGTATATGCGCAATTTCTGTATATGGAATTTGTACACATCTTCGTTTATGTTATAGAAACTGCGTATATAGGGAAACTGTGCATATACGGAAGATGTGCGCATATACGGAAACTGAGCATATACGGAAGATATGCGCGTCTTCCGTATATGCACAGTTTCCGTATATACGTAATTTCTGTATATTGAATTTGCACATCTGCGATGCAAATACATGAACGATGTGCATATATGGAAGATATGCACATATTGGAAAGTTAGGGATATACGGAAGACATGCGCATATCTTCTGTATATGCCCACTTTCCGTATATGCGCATGTCTTCCGTATATGACCAGTTTCTGTATATGCGCACAGTTTCTGTAACATAAACGAAGATACATGAACGACGTACATATACGAAAGCTATGCACATGCAGGAAAGATCATGTATCTGCATCGTATATGCACAAATTCAATATACACAAATTGCGCATATACGGAAACTGGGCATATACGGAAGACATGCGCATGTCTTCCGTATATGCCCAGTTTCCGTATATGCGCACATCTTCCGCATATGCACAATTTCCGTATATGTGCAATTTATGTATATGGAATTTGTGTACATACGATGTAGAAGCATAAATGAAGATGTGTACAAATTCCATATACAGAAATTGCGCATATACAGAAATTGTGCATATACGGAAGATGTGCACCGTTTCCGTATATGCGCACATCTTCCATATATGCACAGTTTCCGTACATGTGCAATTTATGTATAAGGAATTTACGCATATACGATGCAGAATGTCTTCCGTATATGCCCAGTTTCTGAATATGCGCACATCTTCTGTAAATGCACAGTTTCCTTATATGCCAAATTTCTGTATATGGAATTTGTACACATCTTCGTTTATGCTTCTACATCGTATATGCGAAAATTCCATATACATAAATTGCGCATATACGGAAACTTTGCATATACAGAAGATGTGTGCATATATGGAAACTGGGCATATACAGAAGATGTGCGCATATACGGAAACTGGGCATATACGGAAGACATGCCCATGTCTTCCGTATATCCCTAACTTTCCTGTATGTGCATACCTTCCGTATGTGCACGTCGTTCATGTATCTGTATCGTATACGCGCAAATTCAATATACAAAAATTGCGCTTATACAGAAACTGTGCATATACGGAAGATATGCGCGTGTCTTCCGTATATGCACAATTTCCGTATATGCCCAATTTCTGTATATGGAATTTGCGCATTTGCGATGCAGATACACGAACGACGTGCATATACGGAAGGTATGCACATAGAGGAAAGTTAGGGATATACGGAAGACATGCGCATGTCTTCCGTATATGCCCAGTTTCCGTATATGCGCACATCTTCCGTATATGCACAGTTTCCGTATATGCGCAATTTCTGTATATGGAATTTGTACACATCTTCGTTTATGTTATAGAATCTGCGTATATAGGGAAACTGTGCATATATAGATACTGTTCATTGGAAGCTAATCATCCAGATTAAATGGAAACCAAATTAAAAACTGCCTATAAAACGAGATTTTTTTTCTTTATGATAGGATTTCTAATAAAATTGTAATTAAACATTTCTACAAATGAATAAAACTAAATTAAAAACTACCCAAATATTAATATTATTCTTTCTAATAATGTAACTAAGTCATGAAATATGTTATGAGGTTAAATAAGTAAGAATTAGAAACTTGCAAATTAGATAAAACTATTCAAAATTTGAGCAATGGCTTATATTTCACTTCTTCTGCCAATCATTGTTACCATTCCACCTTTCATTAATATCTCTAATTCCAAATTCCAACTTTATGGCCATAAAAAATGGTGTTGGTTGATAATTTCAATTATAAAATGCAATGCTACCCACATACTTTTGTTAATTGTTGTATGATTATTCAACAATTACAATAATTGCAAGGAGTTTGAACTATGCATGACGTGTTGCAAGCTCAAATCTCTTTGTTGAAGAAAGACACTATCCACTCTTCCTCCCATTCTGTGCAATCTCTTGGTCCTTTAATTATGGTCTTTGTTTGATTTGTTATTTCTTTTCTCTAATTCCTAAGTGTACATGATGTTTCACAATACATCCTTCTTTGTACTCCTTTGTATTGTACTCATATATGAGGTTAGAATTAATACATTTGTAGAATCTAGTTGTCCACAATGATGATTTGTCCTACTATGTAGATATTGTGTAACATGTGTTTCAAGTGATTTTCATGTGATAATTTTCCATCGATTAACATATCGAATGATGGATTTTTGATTCTGCTAGCCAACAATGGAAACACCAAGAAAGAGTTTGAGAAAGGGATAAAAAACTAGCTCTAAACAGGCACCGAGATCATGAAGTTGGTTTAACAACAAGGGTCATACCACAATGTCGGTGAGGGATGGATAATTTTATAAATGAATCGAATTTCAATAAATTGAGGCATATCTAAATACAATATGAAGTGATGGTATCAAGTGTTTCGACTGACATGGATATTTTTTTAAGGTTTCTGAAAATCTTATCTCTTAAACATTTGAAGTTATTCGTTTTTCATCTCAACTCAAAAACTTTGTTGAAGATGCATTCTCTTGTATCTATTGTCGACATCATGCTAATTGCAAAGAGAACCATTGAGAGTGGTCCAAAAATATTAGGCATACCTTTATTTTTAATGGCTTATGGTAAGACATATGTGAAGGAGAGGAGGACAATGCACCTACCAAGCTCACATCAAACAAAGATCTCGGCATTTGGGAGAACAAAGAAAACAAATCTTATGCCCTAATCGTTAGTTGTGTAAGTGAAGAGGTGAGTCATCATATAGTTTTAATTACAAATTATATGGTTCTTTGAAGAAGTTGAAAGATTATATGAGTCACACTCTGAATTTGAGATTGTTCAATTGATGGTCAAACTCCTTAACCTTGATTTGAAAGACGATAACTCCTTGCCTCTAGCCTTTGAAATTAGATCCATTAGGCATTTAACACATGTGAGGTTTTAACTAGTCTAAGCATGAAATTTGATCTAAAGAGTCTACCTGTTGTGTGCCCACAATAAATATAAAAGAACTTTTTCTTTTTGACATTTTTGCTTGAAAAATGTAAATGCTAATCTTTCTTGGTTCTTTGGCAGGGAGACAGGTGTGAAGGAAAAAGAGTATGATGGTTTAAATGACTTGGAGGGAAAGTAGGGACCTAATCTAGGCTTTTAGTGATGATTTTTCTCGATTCGGGTCTAAACAGGCTACTACATGTCTTCCTATAGGATGTCTATGAGAAGTACTAGTTCACCTATAGATTCCTTATTTTACTATAGGAACAGGTTGAAATCTTATGGAGTGGTCTAGAAGGTGGGTGGAGCTTGGAAAACGTGAATAAGGTGGAAATAAGGCATGGGAGTGGTAGGCACTTACTTAGAACTCAAGCCAAAGCTTTAAGATGGTTGGATTTTCTCAATGGAGATGGCAAGTTTTCCTCATAAGATAAGAATTTGAATTGAGACCTTAGTGACTTTTGGCAATCATGGGTGGATATGGCTTGGCTAAGGTTGCTGAGATGAGGTCTCCCTGCAATTTAGAAACTCCTGCAATAACAAACATCATTCTTGGAATTCATATATAAACTCATCAAAAACAAGAAAGTGTATTCAAGTAAACGAAAACAGAGTTATCACCATTTACTTACTAAGCTCATGCACGGAAATGCTTGGAACCAATATGAAAGAGAGATGAAAGCAGTGAAAAACTTAAGAGATCATAAAATACCAATTGCAACTTATCTATGAAACTGCAAGATAATGACCAAATTAGCAAGAAAACCTAAATTACACAAAAAGCAAGAATTCTGTCTTTTTGGGCTGTATGTGAAGTGTTCCTCAAACCATGATCCCTAAAAGGGATAAATGAGGTGAAAACCACTTGTTGTCAGCCTTTTTGGAATATATTCTTATCACTACAATGCTACTGTTAGAACTATCCACAAATGGAAGCAAACTAATTAAATCTACCGATGCTTGCAAATAAATAACAACACCAAAATCAGTGTAACTCTAACTATGAACCTAACCTAAGCACCATATACAACAAAGTAACCTTTGCTGCTAAGGTTGAGCCCTAACCCAAGAGCTTCAGCTCTCTGTGTCAACTCAGTGCTAGATCAAGGAATGTTACTCATTTTCATTAAAGAAATCATAAATACATAAGAGTTCTTGGTTACAATGCTTCAACTCGAAAACTTCTTAGCTATCTTGAACAAAAAATCGAAATCTTAATGACGTCTTAGGTCTCTCGATTTATACAGCTGAATTTACCAACAAATTCCTTAAATTTAGGGAGCCTTGGCTCCAATCTCAAGATCAACTGGCCTTCAACTATCACTGGCTTGGCTGGCAATGAACTTCATGACTCGGTTGCTTACAACTCCAAGTTGATGAGATTTGATTGAGGAATCTTCTGGTGAGTGAGGAGTTAAGGAGGAAGATCATGTCTCCTATAATCCCTCTTGCTTATCCCCATTCAAGTTCCTGCACTTTAATTAACCAAAATTTACTCCAAAACCTACAATCAATGCACATTAGACCACTAGACATGACATCTCATCTTTACTCTCCTCATTAAGCAAAACATAATTAAAACATGTAAAGAATGATATAGAGAAGTTGATTTTAGTAAGCTGGAGGTGCATTAAGTTCCATATAATTTACTCATTGACGAGCCTCATAATCACACCCCTACTAAAAATGTTGCTCATCCTCTGAGCAACTCAATCTATGTCCATGTATTTCATTGCTTTGGTGGCCTCCCTAACATTCCAAGCTTTTGTTGTAGTCTTCTCCTCTTGTGGATAAAACCCCACATTCCTCTCTATTACTTCCCACTTCTTTCTTTCTTCTTCTTCCTTTCTCCCATATAACATACCTAAAATCTATGTAGGCCAATTTTTAATCCAATCCAGTTGACCTTGAGTCTCTATAATGTGTGCTTATACATTGGGACATGCGCATGTCTTCCGTGTATACCCAGTTTCCGTATATGCGCACATATTCTGTATATGCACAGTTTCCGTATATGCGCAATCTCTGTATATGGAATTTGTACACATCTTCGTTTATGTTATAGAAACTGCGTATATAGGGAAACTGTGGATATACGGAAGATGTGCGCATATACGGAAACTGAGCATATACGGAAGATATGCGCGTCTTCCGTATACGCACAGTTTCCGTATATACGCAATTTCTGTATATGGAATTTGCACATCTGCGATGCAAATACATGAACAACGTGCATATATGGAAGATATGCACATACAGGAAAGTTAGGGATATACGGAAGACATGTGCATATCTTCCGTATATGCCCAGTTTCCGTATATGCGCATGTCTTCTGTATATGCCCAGTTTCTGTATATGCGCACAGTTTCTGTAACATAAACGAAGATACGTGAACGACGTGCATATACGAAAGATATGCACATGCAGGAAAGTTCATGTATCTGCATCGTATACGTGCAAATTCAATATACACAAATTGCGCATATATAGAAACTGGGCATATACGGAAGACATGCGCATGTCTTCCGTATATGCCCAGTTTCCGTATATGCGCACATCTTCCGCATATGCACAATTTCTGTATATGCACAATTTATGTATATGGAATTTGCGTGCATACGATGTAGAAGCATAAATGAAGATGTGTACAAATTCCATATACAAAAATTGCGCATATACAGAAATTGCGCATATACGGAAGATGTGCACCGTTTTCGTATATGCGCACATCTTCCATATATGCACAGTTTCCGTACATGCACAATTTATGTATATGGAATTTATGCATATACGATGCAGAATGTCTTCCGTATATGCCCAGTTTTCGAATATGCACACATCTTCCATAAATGCACAGTTTCCGTATATGCCAAATTTCCTTATATGGAATTTGTACACATCTTCGTTTATGCTTCTACATCGTATATGCGCATATACGGAAACTTTGCATATACAGAAGATGTGTGCATATATGGAAACTGGGCATATACGGAAGATGTGTGCATATACGGAAACTGGGCATATACGGAAGACATGCCCATGTCTTCCGTATATCCCTAACTTTCCTGTATGTGCATACCTTCCGTATGTGCACGTCGTTCGTGTATCTGCATCGTATACGTGCAAATTCAATATACATAAATTGCGCTTATACGGAAACCGTGCATATATGGCAGATATGCGCGTGTCTTCCGTATATGCACAATTTCCGTATATGCTCAATTTCTGTATATGGAATTCATGCATCTGCGATGCAGATACATGAACGACGTGCATATACGGAAGGTATGCACATAGAGGAAAGTTAGGGATATACGGAAGACATGCACATGTCTTCCGTATATGCCCAGTTTCCGCATATGCGCACATCTTCCGTATAGGCACAGTTTCCGTATATGCGCAATTTCTGTATTTGGCATTTGTACACATCTTCGTTTATGTTATAGAAACTGCGTATATAGGGAAACTGTGCATATACGAAAGATGTGCGCATATACGGAAACTGGGCATATACGGAAGATATGCGCGTGTCTTCCTTATATGCACAGTTTTCGTATATGCGTAATTTCTGTATATGGAATTTGCACATCTGCGATGCAGATACATGAACGACGTGCATATATGGAAGATATGCAAATACAGGAAAGTTAGGGATATACGGAAGACATGCGCATATCTTCCGTATATGCCCAGTTTCCGTATATGCGCATGTCTTCCGTATATGCGCATGTCTTCCGTATATACCCAGTTTCCGTATATGCGCACAATTTCTGTAACATAAACGAAGATACGTGAACGACGTGCATATACGGAAGATATGCACATGTAAGAAACTTCATGTATCTGCATCGTATACGCGCAAATTCAATATACAGAAATTGCGCATATACGGAAACTGGGCATATACGGAAGACACGTGCGTGTCTTCCGTATATGCCCAGTTTCCGTATATGCACAGTTTCCGTATATGCGCAATTTATGTATATGGAATTTGCGCATGTACGATGTAGAAGCATAAACGAATATGTGTACAAATTCCATACACAGAAATTGCGCATATACAGAAACTGAGCATATACGGAAGATGTGCACCGTTTCCGTATATGCGAACATCTTCCATATATGCACAGTTTCCGTATAAGCACAATTTATGTATATGGAATTTACGCATATACGATGCAGAATGTCTTCCGTATATGCTCAGTTTCCGTATATGCGCACATCTTCCGTAAATGCACAGTTTCCGTATATGCCAAATTTTTGTATATGGAATTTGTACACATCTTCGTTTATGCTTCTACATCGTATATGCACAAATTCCATATACATAAATTGCGCATATACAGAAACTGTGCATATACAGAAGATGTGCGCATATACGGAAACTGGGCATATACGGAAGATGTGCGCATATACGGAAATTGGGCATATACGGAAGACATGGGCATATCGCTAACTTTCCTGTATGTGCATACCTTCTGTATGTGCACGTCGTTCACGTATCTGCATCGTATAAGTGCAAATTCAATATATAGAAATTCCGCATATACGGAAACTGTGCATATACGGAAGATATGCGCGTGTCTTCCGTATATGCACCCATTTCCTTATATGCCCAATTTCTATATATGGAATTTTCGCATCTGCGATGCAGATACACAAACGACGTGCATATACGGAAGGTATGCACATACAAGAAAGTTAGGGATATATTTAAGACACGCGCATGTCTTCCGTATATGCCCAGTTTCCGTATATGCGCACATCTTCTGTATATGCACAGTTTCCGTATATGCGCAATTTCTGTATATGGAATTCGTACACATCTTCGTTTATGTTATAGAAACTGCGTATATAGGGAAACTATGCATATACAGAAGATGTGCGCATATACGGAAACTGGGCATATAAGAAAGATATTCGCGTGTCTTCCGTATATGCACAGTTTCCGTATATGCGCAATTTCTATATATGGAATTTGCGAATTTGCGATGCAGATACATGAGCGACGTGCATATATAGAAGATATACACATACATGAAGGTTAGGGATATACGGAAGACATGCGCATGTCTTCCGTATATGCCAAGTTTCCGTATATGCGCATGTTTTCCGTATATGCCCAGTTTCCGTATATGCTCACAGTTTCTGTAACATAAACGAAGATACGTGAACGACGTGACAATACGGAAGATATGCACATGTAGGAAACTTCATGTATCTGCATCGTATACGCGCAAATTCAATATACAGAAATTGCGCATATACGGAAACTGGGCATATACGGAAGACATGAGCGTGCCTTCCGTATATGCCCAGTTTCCATATATGCGCACATGTTCCGTATATGCACAGTTTCGTATATGCGCAATTTATGTATATGGAATTTGCGGATATACGATGTAGAAGCATAAACGAAGATGTGTACAAATTTTATATACAGAAATTGCGCATATTCGGAAACTGGGCATATACGGAAAATGTGCACCGTTTCCGTATATGTGCACATCTTCCATATATGCACAGTTTCCGTATATGCGCAATTTATGTATATAGAATTTACGCATATATGATGCAGAATGTCTTCCGTATATGCCCAGTTTCCGTATGTGCGCACATCTTCCGTAAATGCACAGTTTCCGTGTATGCCAAATTTCTGTATATGCGGAAATTCAATATACATAAATTGCACATATACGGAAACTGTGCATATACAAAAGATGTACGCATATACGGAAACTGGGCATATACGGAAGATGTGCGCCTATACGGAAACTGGGCATATACGGAAGACATGCCCTAACTTTCCTGTATGTGCATACCTTTCGTATGTGCACGTAGTTCGTGTATCTACTTCGTATACGTGCAAATTCAATATACAGAAACTGTGCATATATGGAAGACACGCGCATATCTTCCGTATATGCCAAATTTCCGTATATGCCCAATTTCTGTATATGGAATTTGCGCATGTTCGATGCAGATACACGAACGACGTGCATATACGGAAGGTATGCACATACAGGAAAATTAGGAATATACGGAAGAAATGGGTATGTCTTCCGTATATGCCCAGTTTCCGTATATGCGCACATCTTCCGTATATGCAAAGTTTCCGTATATGCGCAATTTCTGTATATGGAATTTGTACACATCTTCGTTTATGTTATAGAAACTGCGTATATAGGGAAACTGTGCATATACGGAAGATGTGCGCATATACGGAAACTGGGCATATACGGAAGATATGCGCGTGTCTTCCGTATATGCACAGTTTCCGTATATGCGCAATTTCTGTATATGGAATTTATGCATTTGCGAAGCAGATACATGAAAGATGTGCATATATGGAAGATATGCACATACAGGAAAGTTAGGGATATACGAAAGACATGCGCATATCTTCCGTATATGCCCAGTTTCCGTATATGTGCATGTCTTCCGTATATACCTAGTTTCTGTATATGCGCACATCTTCCGTATATGCACAGTTTCCGTATATGCGCAATTTATGTATATGGAATTTGCGCATATACGATGTAGAAGCATAAACGAAGATGTGTACAAATTCCATATACAGAAATTGTGCATATACGGAAACTGGGCATATACGGAAGATGTGCACCGTTTCCGTATATGTGCACCGTTTCCGTATATGCGCACATCTTCCATATATGCACAGTTTCCGTATATGCGGAATTTATGTATATGGAATTTACGCATATATAATGCAGAATGTCTTCCGTATATGCCCAGTTTCCGTATATGCGCACATCTTCCGTAAATGCACAGTTTTCGTATATGCCAATTTAATTTCTGTATATGGAAATTGTACACATCTTCGTTTATGCTTCTACATCGTATATGCGCAAATTTCATATACATAAATTGTGCATATATGGAAACTGTGCATATACAGAAGATGTGCGCATATACGGAAATTGGGCATATACGGAAGATGTGCGCATATACGGAAACTGGGCATATACGGAAGACATGCCCATGTCTTCCGTATATCCCTAACTTTCCTGTATGTGCATACCTTCCGTATGTGCACGTCATTCGTGTATCTGCATCGTATACGCGCAAATTCAATATACAGAAATTGCGCATATACAGAAACTGTGCATATACGGAAGACACGCGCATATCTTCCGTATATGCCAAATTT
This sequence comes from Pinus tabuliformis, assembly GCA_031772625.1. Taxonomy (NCBI): domain Eukaryota; kingdom Viridiplantae; phylum Streptophyta; class Pinopsida; order Pinales; family Pinaceae; genus Pinus; species Pinus tabuliformis. The sequence goes on from CM062815.1 coordinate 417,289,479, forward strand.
CCGTATATGCCCAATTTCTGTATATGGAATTTGCGCATCTGCGATGCAGATACACGAATGACGTGCATATACGGAAGGTATGCACATACAGGAAAGTTAGGGATATACGGAAGACATGGGCATGTCTTCCGTATATGCCCAGTTTCCGTATATGCGCACATCTTCCGTATATGCACAGTTTCCGTATATGCGCAATTTCTGTATATGGAATTTGTACACATCTTCGTTTATGTTATAGAAACTGTGTATATAGGGAAACTGTGCATATACGGAAGATGTGCGCATATACGGAAACTGGGCATATACGGAAGATATGCGCGTGTCTTCCGTATATGCACAGTTTCCGTATATGCGCAATTTCTGTATATGGAATTTGCGCATCTGCGATGCAGATACATGAACGACGTGCATATATGGAAGATATGCACATACAGGAAAGTTAGGGATATACGGAAGACATGCACATATCTTCCGTATATGCCTAGTTTCCGTATATGCCCAGTTTCCGTATATGCGCACAGTTTCTGTAACATAAACGAAGATACGTGAACGACTTGCATATACGGAAGATATGGACATGCAGGAAAGTTTATGTATCTGCATCGTATACACGCAAATTCAATATACAGAAATTGTGCATATACAGAAACTGGGCATATACGGAAGACATGCGCATGTCTTCCGTATATGCCCAGTTTCCATATATACGCACATCTTCTGTATACGCATAGTTTCCGTATATGTATAATTTATGTATATGGAATTTGCGCATATACGATGTAGAAGCATAAACGAAGATGTGTACAAATTCCATATACAGAAATTGCGCATATACGGAAATTGCGCATATACAGAAGATGTGCACCGTTTCCGTATATGCGCACATCTTCCATATATGCACAATTTATGTATATGGAATTTACGCATATACGATGCAGAATGTCTTCCGTATATGTCCAGTTTCTGTATGTGCGCACATCTTACGTAAATGCACAGTTTCCGTATATGCCAAATTTCTGTATGTGGAATTTGTACACATCTTCATTTATGCTTCTACATCGTATATCCGCAAATTCCATATACATAAATTGCGCATATACGGAAACTGTGCATATACAGAAGATGTGCACATATACGGAAGATGTGCGCATATACGGAAATTGGGCATATACGGAAGACATGCCCATGTCTTCCGTATATCCCTAACTTTCCTGTATGTGCATACCTTCCGTATGTGCACGTCGTTCGTGTATCTGCATCGTATACGCGCAAATTCAATATACAGAAATTGCGCATATACGGAAACTGTGCATATACGGAAGACACGCGCATATCTTCCGTATATGCCAAATTTCCGTATATGCCCAATTTCTATATATGGAATTTGCGCATCTGCGATGCAGATACACGAACGACGTGCATATACGGAAGGTATGCACATATAGGAAAGTTAGGGATATACGGAAGACATGGGCATGTCTTCCGTATATGCCCAGTTTCTGTATATGCGCACATCTTCCGTATATGCACAGTTTCTGTATATGCGCAATTTCTGTATATGGAACTTGTACACATCTTCGTTTATGTTATAGAAACTGCATATATAGGGAAACTGTTCATATACGAAAGATGTCCGCATTTCCAGCACACCACGTTTACAAGTTTTCCTGGAGATTTAGATCTCCCACTCGATGACTTATTTTTGTTTTTGTTTTGGGACCATCCTCGTACAGACAAGGCATCACCATACTCGCTCTCCATATTTTTTCGTCTCATCTCCTCCGTCAGCAAGGATGAGACTATTTCATCAAATTGCAAGGCAGTTGTATTGCTACCTATTGTAATAATCAGACTATCCCACGAATCTGGTAGAGAACACAACAAACTGATTCACTTATCTTCATCTGAAATTTTGATATCAACAAATAATCACGGACTTACCACAATATTAAATGCATTCAGATGCTCTGTCAGCGAGTCTCCATCTTTCATCCTCAGGTTATATAGCTTTTTCTGCAGGAGCAGTTTATTCACCAGAGACTTAGATTGGTACAAAGTCCCTAACTTGTCCCACAAAGCCTTCATCATAGCTTCCCCAGATACATTTAGAAAAATGAATCTGAGATGCACAATCGTATTGTGCTCTTTGCCTTCTGATCCAACTTCTTCCATTCTTCATCAGACAGTCCCGTTGGTTTAGTACCCAGATCTACTGTGATCCACTAGTCTTTATCCACCAATAGATCCTCCATCTTGAGTTTCCATTACTCAAAACTATGACCATTAAATTTCTCGATCTTTATCTTTCCACTGCTCGCCATATTCTTTCACCACTAGAATCGATCTTCCAGATTTTCCATTGAACAAGGTCTACCACAAGCCCGAGCGAAACCCCTTAGCAATAAATGCATCCCCTTGAATCCAAAACATCTATGATACCAAATGTAGGTTCTAACCCCGTATAGAAATTCCCTGCATATGATTCTAGAACACAAAAAATAAACAATGCGAGAGCATAACACATAAAAAACATATACACAAATATTTTCCCTTTGATCCCAAATTCAGGACTACCAGTTTGATTTTTCATTATGTTCCTTTCAATGTTACAATACATATTTATACATGTCGAAGCATCCAATACCATGGACCAAAAACTATCACGTCCAAAACCATGGACCAAAAACTATCACGTCCAAAACCATGTGCGAAAAATTATGCACAAAACCATAGGTAGGTCTGCCCAACCTAATATAGGGTTAACTGCACCCCTCAAACCCCATGTGACTCCCTCTGTTACGCAATCGGCGCAACGAAGGGGGGGCTCCACCCCCCTTCTAACCACTCGGTTAACTACATGGGCTAGTCGTGGAAAGAATATAACACAACCCAACAAATGACCCCTAGTGGCATGGGATAAGTTGTGTAAACCAAAGATGCATGGTGGCCTAGGACTGAAAAATCTTGAGTTGTTATCTCATGCCCTTAATGCAAAATATTGGTTGTGATGGCTACACGGAGGACAAGAGATATGGAAGCCACTTTGGGTGTGAAAATACAGGGTTACGGGTTGGAAATATCCATTGTAATACCATCATAGCCGACGAAATGACTCCTCGATCTGGAATCGAGCAAAAGACCACGAGGGCCTCATTCGAGATCACGAGTTCTGGGAACTTAGGAATGGAAGCAAGGCCAAATTTGGAAAGAGGCTTGGATACAACACCCTATATTGGATCAAGACCTTACCCTCAAATATCTCCAAGCATTTACCTCCCAGTTAGGGGAGGTTCGCGTTAAGGACTTTTAGGAGGACCCATTTCCAGAGTCAAAATGGAGGGAATGAAAATCTTCAGCTCACTGGCCAACCCATGACCCACCTCTAGACTAGATCCAAGACCCTAGATCCAATTATCTTCCTCCTCCACCAAGTCAACCTTTCAATATAGCTCAGAAACCTTCAATAGTCTCTTCTCGTCCAATATCTATGACCCAACAAAAACCCAAAATTTCAGCCCCTAGAAACTCAGAATTTCAGCCCAACTTCAGCACTGCAATTTTTTCCCTCCAATAGCTCAAAAACTCCACACGTAACAGAGAGAGAGATTATTTCAAATTCTTATTCTTGAGAGAGATATCCTACTCCTTCGCTATCAATTTCTTGGGAGGCTAACCCAATCCTCAAATATTATTTCAGCAGGGTTCCATAAGATAGAAAGGCCTCTAGCACTGCCTCTAGCATCTTGAGTCACTACTTCATAATGGGGTTTGTAGCTCTTCAGTATTTCCTTAAGCTTTAATTCAATAATCTTGGTTTCTTGGATCACCATAATACTCAACTTATATCTTCTGAGTCTGTGCTTCAAATACCTTTGTTTGCCCATGTTGTTGACGCCGCTTACATTCTAAGATGTAATTGTCATTTCAAGGGTTTGTTAAGTTGGTGGAAGATCGCTGACAATGACACGACCCTTCCAAAGTTTACCAATGTTTCTCCTACCATCTGGATGGATTCACTCAGATTTTTCCTTTCTCACTTCTTCCTTCCTTTCCCTTGCGGTCCTTGTTCCAGTCCTTGTTCCAGAACTTGGCTTGCTTGGGATCCCAAATGCTCCAATTGATCAGTGGTTGTCATTATTTGCTTGGATTTGTATTGTTGAAAGGTATCTTTGTAGAGTTTCTTCCGATCCTCCAATATGAATCACTAATCTAGATGTCGTCATTCATTCAATAATCTTTTCATTACTTGTTCTTCTCTTCTAAGATCCTCCTTTTGGCTTTCGATCTCCATGTTGGCTTGATCCACTGTTTGTATGGTGACTTCTCTTTCCTAGGGTTGCTCTTGCTCTTTTCTTTTAGTGGTGTTCCCACCCTTCTAAGGGGTTGGGTGGTGTTCCAAACCCGTATTTCCATTAAGGATTTCCACACCCTCTTCTTCCTCCTAAAGAATGTCATATCAATTATGGTTTCGTAAACCTTTACCGCTTGGAGACTGGTTGGAATTTTTTTGGTTCCTTTCATTTCGTTTCTTTCTTTGAACTTCCTAGAAACCCTATGTGTCTTCTTTTTCTTTGGTCTAGCCATTTGCGCTGGGTGATTCTTGAGGTTTGAATTGGTTCAGAGGGCATTCATGAAACATGTGCCCATACTCGTGGCATCTATGACATCTAAAAGGTATATGCTCATAGTCCAAGGGCTATTACCAAAACTCTTCATCGTATTCAAGCTCTATGCATTTAGGTAATGGCTCTGTTATATTCATGTAGACACAGATCCGAGCATAAGAGGTATACCTTCCCTTTCACGTGGAATCTGCAACCTTGAAAAAGTTTCCAATGGAGTTTCCAATCCCTTATAAAATCTCTAGATCCTAGAAGTCGTCGGGTAGGGAGAATATCGGAACCAAACAGGCGTTACTAAGAGTTTCTCCTTATTAGGGTTATAACATTCTTCTCAGTGTCCCATTCCTCTGTATATGCCCAGTTTCCGTATATGCGCAATTTCTGTATAGGGAATTTGTACACATCTTCGTTTATGCTTCTACATCGTATATGCGCAAATTCCATATACATAAATTGCGCATATATGGAAACTATGCATATACGGAAGATGTGCGCATATATGGAAACTGGGCATATACGGAAGACATGAGCATGTCTTCCGTATATGCCCAGTTTCCGTATATGCGCAATTTCTGTATATTGAATTTGCGTGTATACGATGCAGATACATGAACTTTCCTGCATGTGCATATCTTCCGTATATGCAAGTCGTTCACGTATCTTCGTTTATGTTACAGAAATTGTGCGCATATACAGAAACAGGGCATATACGGAAACTGGGCATATACGGAAGATATGCGCATGTCTTCCGTATATCCCTAACTTTCTTGTATGTGCATATCTTTCATATATGCACGTCGTTCATGTATCTACATCGCAGATGTGCAAATTCCATATACAGAAATTGTGCATATACGGAAACTGTGCATATACGGAAGACACGCGCATATCTTCCGTATATGCCCAGTTTCCGTATATGCACACATCTTCCGTATATGCACAGTTTCCCTATATACGTAGTTTCTATAACATAAACGAAGATGTGTACAAATTCCATATACAGAAATTGCACATATACAGAAATTGTGCATATACGGAAGATGTGCGCATATACGAAAACTGGGCATATACGGAAGACATGCCTATGTCTTCCGTATATCCCTAACTTTCTTGTATGTGCATACCTTCCGTATATGCACGTCGTTCGTGTATCTGCATCGCAGATGCACAAATTCCATATACAGAAATTGGGCATATACGGAAATTTGGCATATACGGAAGATATGTGCATGTATTCCGTATATGCACAGTTTCCGTATATGCGCAATTTCTGTATATTGAATTTGCGCGTATACGATGTAGATACACGAATGACGTGCACATACGGAAGGTATGCACATAGAAGAAAGTTAGCGATATACGGAAGACATGGGCATGTCTTCCGTATATGCCCAGTTTCAGTATATGCGCACATCTTCTGTATATGCACAGTTTCCGTATATGCGCAATTTATGTATATGGAATTTGCACATATACGATGTAGAAGCATAAACGAAGATGTGTACAAATTCCATATACAAAAATTTGGCATATACGGAAACTGTGCATTTACGGAATATGTGCGCATATACGGAAACTGGGCATATACAGAAGACATTCTGCATCGTATATGTGTAAATTCCATATACATAAATTGTGCATATACGAAAACTGTGCATATACAGAAGATGTGCTCATATACGGAAACGGTGCACATCTTCCGTATATGCCCAGCTTCCGTATATGCGCAATTTCTGTATATGGAATTTGTACACATCTTCGTTTATGCTTCTACATCGTATATGCGAAAATTCCATATACATAAATTGCGCATATACGGAAACTGTGCATATACGGAAGATATGCGCATATACGGAAACTGGGCATATACGGAAGACATGCGTATGTCTTCCGTATATGCCCAGTTTCCGTATATGCGCAGTTTCTGTATATTGAATTTGAGCGTATACGATGCAGATACATGAACTTTCCTGCATGTGCATATCTTCCGTATATGCACGTCGTTCACGTATCTTCGTTTATGTTACATAAACTGTGCGCATATACGAAAATTGGGCATATACGGAAGACATGCGCATATACGGAAACTGGGCATATACGAAAGACATGCACATATACGGAAACTGGGCATATACGGAAGATATGGGCATGTCTTCTGTATATCCCTAACTTTCGTGTATGTGCATATCTTCCATATATGCACGTCGTTCATGTATCTGCATCGCAGATGCGCAAATTCCATATACAGAAATTGCGCATATACGGAAACTGTGCATATACGGAAGACACGCGCATATCTTCCGTATATGCCCAGTTTCTGTATATGCGCACATCTTCCGTATATGCACAGTTTCCCTATATACGCAGTTTCTATAACATAAACGAAGATGTGTACAAATTCCATATACAAAAATTGCGCATATACGGAAACTGTGCATATACGGAAGATGTGCGCATATAAGGAAACTGGGCATATACGGAAGACATTCCCATGTCTTCCGTATATCCCTAACTTTCTTGTATGTGCATACCTTTCGTATATGCACGTCGTTCGTGTATCTGCATCGCAGATGCGCAAATTCCATATATAGAAATTGGGCATATACGGAAATTTGGCATATACGGAAGATATGCGCGTGTCTTCCGTACATCCACAGTTTCCGTATAAGCGCAATTTCTGTATATTGAATTTGCGCGTATACGATGCAGATACATGAACGACGTGCACATACAGAAGGTATGCATATACAGGAAAGTTAGGGATATACGGAAGATATGGGCATGTCTTCCTTATATGCCCAGTTTCCGTATATGCGCACATCTTCCGTAGATGCCCAGTTTCCGTATATGCGCACATCTTCTGTATATGCACAGTTTCCGTATATGAGCAATTTATGTATATGGAATTTGCGCATATACGATGTACAAGCATAAACGAAGATGTGTACAAATTCCACATACAGAAATTTGGCATATACGGAAACTGTGCATTTACGGAAGATGTGCGCATATACAGAAACTGGGCATATACGGAAGACATTCTGCATCGTATATGCGTAAATTCCATATACATAAATTGCGCATATACAGAAACTGTGCATATATGGAAGATGTGCGCATATACGGAACCGGTGCACATTTTCCGTATATGCCCAGTTTCCGTATATGCGCAATTTCTGTATATGGAATTTGTACACATCTTAGTTTATACTCCTACATCGTATATGCGCAAATTCCATATACATAAATTGTGCATATACAGAAACTGTGCATATACGGAAGATGTGCACATATATGGAAACTGGGCATATACGGAAGACACGCGCATGTCTTCCGTATATGCCCAGTTTCCGTATATGCGCAATATCTGTATATTGAATTTGCGCATATACGATGCATATACATGAACTTTCCTGCATGTGCATATCTTCCGTATATGCAGGTCGTTCACGTATCTTCGTTTATGTTACAGAAACTGTGCGCATATACGGAAACTGGGCATATACGGAAGACATGCGCATATACGGAAACTGGGCATATACGGAAGACATGCGCATATACGGAAACTGGGCATATACGGAAGATATGCGCATGTCTTCCGTATATCCCTAACTTTCCTGTATGTGCATATCTTCCATATATGTACGTCGTTCATGTATCTGCATCGGAGATGCGCAAATTCCATATACAGAAATTGCGCATATACAGAAACTGTGCATATACGTAAGACACGCGCATATCTTCTGTATATGTCCAGTTTCCGTATATGCGCACATGTTTCGTATATGCACAGTTTCCCTATATTCGAAGTTTCTATAACATAAACGAAGATGTGTACAAATTCCATATACAGAAATTGTGCATATACAGAAACTGTGCATATACGGAAGATGTGCGCATATACGGAAACTGGGCATATATGGAAGACATGCTCGTGTCTTCCATATATCCCTAACTTTCCTGTATGTGCATACCCTTCGTATATGCACGTCGTTCGTGTATCTGCATCGCAGATGCGCAAATTCCATATACAAAAATTGGGCATATACGGAAATTGTGCATATATTGAAGACACGTGCATATCTTCTCTATATGCACAGTTTCCATATATGCGGAATTTCTGTATATTGAATTTGCGCGTATACGATGCAGATACACGAACGATGTGCACATACGGAAGGTATGCACATACATGAAAGTTAGGGATATACGGAAGACATGGGCATGTCTTCCGTATATGCGCACATCTTCCGTATATGCCCAGTTTCCGTATATGCGCACATCTTCTGTATATGCACAGTTTCCGTATATGCGCAATTTATGTATATGGAATTTGTGCATATATGATGTAGAAGCATAAACGAAGATGTGTAAAAATTCTATATATAGAAATTTGGCATATAAGGAAACTATGCATTTACGGAAGATGTGCGCATATACGGAAACTCGGCATATACGGAAGACATTCTGCATCGTATATGCGTAAATTCCATATACATAAATTGTGCATATACAGAAACTGTGCATATATGGAAGATGTGCGCATATACGGAAACGGTGCACATCTTCCGTATATGCCCAGTTTCTGTATATGCGCAATTTATGTATATGGAATTTGTACACATCTTCGTTTATGCTTCTACGTCGTATATGCGCAAATTCCATATACATAAATTGCGCATATACGGAAACTGTGCATATACGGAAGATGTGCGCATATACAGAAACTGTGCATATACGGAAGATGTGCGCATATATGGAAACTGGGCATATACAGAAGACACGTGCCTGTCTTCCGTATATGCCCAGTTTCTGTATATGCACAATTTCTGTATATTGAATTTGCGCGTATACGATGCAGATACATGAATTTTCTGCATGTGCATATCTTCCGTATATGCACGTTGTTCACGTATCTTCGTTTATGTTACAGAAACTGTGCGCATATACGGAAACTGGGCATATATGGAAGACATGCAGATATACGGAAACTGGACATATATGGAAGACATGCGCATATACGGAAACTGGGCATATACGGAAGATATGCACATGTCTTCCGTATATCCCTAACTTTCCTATATGTGCATATCTTCCATATATGCACGTCGTTCATGTATCTGCATCGGAGATGCGCAAATTCCATATACAGAAATTGCACATATACGGAAACTGTGCATATAAGGAAGACACGCGCATATCTTCCGTATATGCCCAGTTTCCATATATGCGCACATCTTTCGTATATGCACAGTTTCCCTATATACGCAGTTTCTATAACATAAACGAAGATGTGTACAAATTCCATATACAGAAATTGCGCATATACGGAAACTGTGCATATACGGAAGATGTGCACATATACGGAAACTGGGCATATACGGAAGACATGCGCATGTCTTCCGTATATCCCTAACTTTCCTGTATGTGCATACCTTCCGTATATGCACGTCGTTCGTGTATCTGCATCGCAGATGCGCAAATTCCATATACAGAAATTGGGCATATACGGAAATTGTGCATATACGGAAGACACATGCATATCTTCTGTATATGCACAGTTTCGTATAAGCGCAATTTCTATATATTGAATTTGCGCGTATACGATACAGATACACGAACGATGTGCACATACGGAAGTTATGCACATACAGGAAAGTTAGGGATATATGGAAGACATGGGCATGTCTTCCGTATATGCCCAGTTTCCGTATATGCGCACATCTTCCGTATATGCCCAGTTTCCGTATATGCGCACATCTTCTGTATATGCACAGTTTCCGTATATGCGCAATTTATATATATGGAATTTGTGCATATACGATGTAGAAGCATAAACGAAGATGTGTACAAATTCCATATACCGAAATTTGGCATATACGGAAACTGTGCATTTACGGAAGATGTGCGGATATACGGAAACTGGGCATATACGGAAGACATTCTGCATCGTATATGCGTAAATTCCATATACATAAATTGCGCATGTACGGAAACTGTGCATATATGGAAGATGTGCGCATACAAGGAAACGGTGCACATCTTCCGTATATGCGCAATTTCTGTATATGGAATTTGTAGACATCTTCATTTATGTTTCTACATCGTATGTATGCAAATTCCATATACATAAATTGCGCATGTACGAAAATTGTGCATATGTGGAAGATGTGCGCATATACGGAAACTGGGCATATACGGAAGACATGCGCATGTCTTCCGTATATGCCTAGTTTCCGTATATGCGCAATTTGTGTATATTGAATTCGCGCGTATACGATGCAGATACATGAAATTTCCTGCATGTGCATATCTTTCGTATATGCACGTCGTTCACGTATCTTCGTTTATGTTACAGAAATTGTGCGCATATACGGAAACTGGGCATATACGGAAGACATGCGCTTATACGGAAACTGGGCATATACGGAAACTGGACATATACGGAAGATATGCGCATGTCTTCCGTATATCCCTAACTTTCCTGTATGTGCATATCTTCCATATATGCACGTCGTTCATGTATTTGCATCGCAGATGCGCAGATTCCATATACAGAAATTGCGCATATATGGAAACTGTGCATATACTGAAGACACGCGCATATCTTCCGTATATGCCCAGTTTCCGTATATGCGCACATCTTCCGTATATGCATAGTTTCCCTATATACGCAGTTTCTATAACATAAACGAAGATGTGTACAAATTCCATATACAGAAATTGCACATATACGGAAACTGTGCATATACGGAAGATGTGTGCATATACAGAAGATGTGCGCATATACGGAAACTGGGCATATACGGAAGACATGCGCATGTCCCAATGTATAAGCACACATTATAGAGACTCAAGGTCAACTGGATTGGATTAAAAATTGGCCTACATTGCTTTTAGGTATGTTATATGGGAGAAAGGTAGAAGAAGAAAGAAAGAAGTGGGAAGTAATAGAGAGGAATGCGGGGTTTTATCCACAAGAGGAGAAGACTACAACAAAAGCTTGGAATGTTAGGGAGACCACCAAAGCAATGAAAGACATGGACATAGATTGAGTTGCTCAGAGGATGAGCAACATTTTTAGTAGGGGTGTGATGATGAGGCTCATCAATGAGTAAATTATATGGAACTTAATGCACCTCCAGCTTACTAAAATCAACTTCTCTCATCATTCTTTACATGTTTTAATTATGTTTTGCTTAGTGAGGAGAGTAAAGATGAGATGTCATGTCTAGTGGTCTAATGTGCATTGATTGTAGGTTTTGGAGTAAATTTTGGTTAATTAAAGTGCAGGAACTTGAATGGGGATAAGCAAGAGGGATTCTAGGAGACATGATCTTCCTCCTTAACTCCTCACTCACCAGAAGAGTCCTCAATCAAATCTCATCAACTTGGAGTTGTAAGCAACCGAGTCATGAAGTTCATTGCCAGCCAAGCCAGTGATAGTTGAAGGCCAGTTGATCTTGAGATTGGAGCCAAGGCTCCCTAAATTTAAGGAATTTGTTGGTAAATTCAGCTGTATAAATCGAGAGACCTAAGACATCATTAAGATTTTGATTTTTTGTTCAAGATAGCTAAAAGGTTTTCGAGTTGAAGCATTGTAACCAAGAACTCTTATGTATTTATGATTTCTTTAATGAAAATGAGTAGCATTCCCTTGATCTAGCACTGAGTTGACACAGAGAGCTGAAGCTCTTGGATTATGGCTCAACCTTAGCAGCAAAGGTTACTTTGTTGTATATGTATGCTTAGGTTAGGTTCATAGTTAGAGTTACACTGATTTTGGTGTTGCTAATTTGCAAGCATCGATAGATTTAATTAGTTTGCTTCCATTTGTGGATAGTTCTAACAGTAGCATTGTAGTGATAAGAATATATTCCAAAAAGGCTGACAACAAGTGGTTTTCACCTCATTTATCCCTTTTAGGGATCATGGTTTGAGGAACACTTCACATACAACCCAAAAAGACAGAATTCTTGCTTTTTGTGTAATTTAGGGTTTTGTTGCTAATTTGGTCATTATCTTGCAGTTTCATAGATAAGTTGCAATTGGTATTTTATGATCTCTTAAGTTTTTCACTGCTTTCATCTCTCTTTCATATTGGTTCCAAGCATTTCCGTGCATGAGCTTAGTAAGTAAATGGTGATAACTCTGTTTTCTTTTACTTGAATACACTTTCTTGTTTTTGATGAGTTTATATATGAATTCCAAGAATGATGTTTGTTGTTGCAGGAGTTTCTAAATTGCAGGGATACCTCATCTCAGCAACCTTAGCCAAGCCATATCCACCCATGATTGCCAAAATTCACTAAGGTCTCAATTCAAATTCTTATCTTATGAGGAAAACTTGCCATCTCCATTGAGAAAATCCAACCATATTAAAGCATTGGCTTGAGTTCTAAGTAAGTGCCTACCACTCCCATGCCTTATTTCCACCTTATTCATGTTTTCCAAGCTCCACCCCACCTTCTAGACCACTCCATAAGATTTCAGCCTGTTCCTATAGTAAAACAAGGAATCCTATAGGTGAACTAGTACTTCTCATAGACATCCTATAGGAAGACATGTAGTAGCCTGTTTAGAGCCCGAATCGAGAAAAATCATCACTAAAAACCTAGCTTAGGTCCCTACTTGCCCTCCAAGTCATTTAAACCATTATACTATTTTTCCTTCACCCCTGTCTCCCCTGCCAAAGAACCAAGAAAGATTAGCATTTAGATTTTTCAAGCAAAAATATTAAAAGAAAAAGTTCTTTTATATTTATTCTTGCACACAACAGGTAGCACTCTTTAGATCAAATTTCATGCTTAGACTAGTTAAAACCTCACATGTGTTAAAATATGGTTCTTTTGCAAGCAAAGTATGTTAGCAAGTAGATAGAGGATTTCATGTTGTTTTGCAAGCATTTCTTTCAGTATTTCTTTCATGCAATAGACAACATTTCTTTTCTTCCAATTAGGGTAAGTTTCCCTTCTCCAAATTGGTAATCGGATTTCTTGTCAATAGAAGGTTGGTTTGAGAAACCCTAGTGGTCTATCACCCTAACTCAACAGTGACAAATAGTAGACCAGTTACATCTATTTGTGTATACAACACTGCCACCTCCAAGTTTGTACGAACCCCGGGTTGATGAAGTAATGTTGGTAGCCCCAGGAGTTGTAGCGTACTTGCTGCAATAATGGTGCTCATTAGGGACCCAAGAACTGGAGGGCCTTTGTTGGTGCTGCCATGATTGCCTGTTGTCGTTGCTCCTTGACTACTTGTTTCCCCAGCTGCTACGTTTCGGTAGGAGGGGATCTCTCACCCCCCTCGTAGGTGTACTCATGCCTCTATCAGAAGGCCAAAGTGAGGTAGGTACATGTGAAGGAATCGCCGCTGCTGAGGGATTGTTGTAGAGGTGTCAGGGCTTTCATACCAAAATCCTAGCCGATCACATAAACTTCTCGATATTTTTCCAAGTGTTAATTTTGATCCTTACCAATTAACTATGATTAAAAAAAAAATCATACAACTAATTATACCACTCTATAAATGAGTATAATCTCATACTATTTTTTTAAAATGGTTTGAATTTAACATTTTTAAACATGTAAATCATATGAAAACATTTTTGAGTTAATTATAAAAAAACAAATTGTCATTTTATGATCTTAATTTCACAATATAAGTGTTTGATTTAATTGTGAGTGAAGTGGATAACTATTTTCCAGCGTAAACTTAATGGATAATTACACTTTGAAAAAATAGAATCAAATTCTTATTACTAAGAATTTACATAGAGCTACTAACAATAATTATTTAAACTATTTTTCTAAACTATATTGAAAAATGACAATTAAATCATTACAACTAACGTATATATAAAACGAGTTAATTATTAAAAAAAAAATATTATTAATTTTAAAACAAAAATCATTATTAATCACAAATATTGCTTTGGAAATTTTTTATATGGTATAAAATTAAGATAATTATATAAAATAAATGTTCAACAAAGATGTTGATAGATATTATAATAAAATCAAATTCTTAGTAACTCAATTAACAATAATTAATTAAATTAATTTTCTAAATTATATTGAAAAATAATTGCTTAAAAAGTTTAATTATTAAAATTAATTATACTATGCATATATAAAATGTCAATTATTAAAAATTATAAAAAATATTATTAATCCTAACATAAAAAAACATTATTAATTACAAATTTTATTTTGAAAATTTTATATGTGATATAAAATTAAGATAATTATATAAAATAAATGGTCAATAAAAGTTGATAAACATTTAAACATGATCTTATGATACATTTCAATTTTTTTTAATGAGAACCTCACCTAATAGTGTCGAGAGAATTGAACTTATGATGCACAGAACTAAGCTAAGCCTCAAAGCTCATGATACATATCACGTTACCAACATTTAAAAAAACATTAAAATTAACTAAATTAAAACTTTATTATTATTATTATTAATTATATAAAAGAAAATTAATATGTATGTTAAACATATTTATTTTAAAAAACACATACCAAAATTATTAGCCATGGAGATTCATCCCTATTTTACCATGAAAATTCTTAATTTGCAAATAACTTTTATTATAATACTGTGTGCCAATACCAATACCATGGCTTATTAATACCAAATATCCACCAATCATAATTCATATTCTTATGACATTATTTTTTATAAATTAATTAATTAAAAGAACAAAAATACCATAAGTACTTTTAAGATAAACCTTAACTTTTAAACCGTAATTACTATTAAAACCATCTAAAAATATTTAATAAAAAATAAATCTTTAATAATTAAACTAAAATTCTAAACATTCTACTCAAAATAAAAATACTTAAAATTATACCTATAAAATGTGTATGCCTTTAAAATATCTAGTTAAAAAATATTAAATATTATGCCTTTAAAATAACTAGTTAAAAAATATCAAATATTAGGGAAAACATTGAAAATATTGTATAGCTAAAAATTAAAACAAATTCCAACTACAAAATATATACAAGGAAAACCTCAAAAGCTAAGGCATCATGGCGATATCGAATTTAATGCATCATTTCTATTCCATAAGACTCTAGTAACCCTTTCCACACTGAACCATCACTGCAGGTGGTTCATAACAACGACGGGTCTTAACATGCTGAAATTTTTGTGTACATTTCAATTCACCGCTAAAAAATTGAGAGACCAATGATTCAGAAGAATCGTCGTCTTGGACAGAACCAAGAATAAAAATCAACCGAACATTAGAAAAGGAGAAAGGCCTCTCCTCAGCTTCTTGGGATTTACAGTTAAAGGAGTCGATGTATATATGTATGTTTACGACCGACCCAGCAAAGACCAAGAGTGCCAATTTTCGGTGTATTAATGAAGTGGCAATATTTTCCATGTGAGTGATTCTTCCCTTACACTACTTCTTCATGGGATTGAGTTGTTGTCTTCCTCTTCCTAAAATCTCTCTCATTATGTAAACTTCTCCACCAAGGTGTCAAAATTAATGGACTTGAGTTGCTCACTAGAATGTCGGGATTCAAGATAGTGAGAATATGTAAGATAGAAGTCCTTAAAGAAGGTTGTGAGACGAATGCCCATCTTCGTTCCAGTGAAATCTACATTATGCCTAATGGATCTAATTTCAAAGGCTAGAGGCAAGGAGTTATCGTCTTTCAAATCAAGGTTAAAGAGTTTGACCATCAATTGAACAATCTCAAATTCAGAGTGTGACTCATATAAATATTTCAACTTTTTCAAAGAACCATAATAATTTGTAATTAAAACTATATGATGACTCACCTCTTCACTTACACAACTAGCGATTAGGGCATAAGATTTGTTTTCTTTGTTCTCCCAAATGTCGAGATCTTTGTTTGATGTGAGCTCGGTAGGTGCATTGTCCTCCTCTCCTTCACATATGTCTTACCATAAGCCATTAAAAATAAAGGTATGTCTAATATTTTTGGACCACTCTCAATGGTTCTCTTTGCCAATTAGCATGATGTCGACAATAGATACAAGAGAATGCATATTCAACAAAGTTTTTGAGTTTGAGATTGAAAAACGAATAACTTCAAATGTTTAAGAGATAAGATTTTCAGAAACCTTAAAAAAATATCCATGTCAGTCGAAACACTTGATACCATCACTTCATATTGTATTTAGATATGCCTCAATTTATTGAAATTCGATTCATTTATAAAATTATCCATCCCTCACCGACATTGTGGTATGAACCTTGTTGTTAAACCAACTTCATGATCTCGGTGCCTGTTTAGAGCTAGTTTTTTATCCCTTTCTCAAACTCTTTCTTGGTGTTTCCATTGTTGGCTAGCAGAATCAAAAATCCATCATTCGATATGTTAATCGATGGAAAATTATCACATGAAAATCACTTGAAACACATGTTACACAATATCTACATAGTAGGACAAATCATCATTGTGCACAACTAGATTCTACAAATGTATTAATTCCAACCTCATATATGAGTACAATACAAAGGAGTACAAAGAAGGATGTATTGTGAAACATCATGTACACTTAGGAATTAGAGAAAAGAAATAACAAATCAAACAAAGACCATAATTAAAGGACCAAGAGATTGCACAGAATGGGAGGAAGAGTGGATAGTGTCTTTCTTCAACAAAGAGATTTGAGCTTGCAACATGTCATGCATAGTTCAAACTCGCAATTATTGTAATTGTTGAATAATCATACAACAATTAACAAAAGTATGTGGGTAGCATTGCATTTTATAATTGCAATTATCAACCAACACCATTTTTTATGGCCATAAAGTTGGAATTTGGAATTAGAGATATTAATGAAAGGTGGAATGGTAACAATGATTGGCAGAAGAAGTGAAATATAAGCCATTGCTCAAATTTTGAATAGTTTTATCTAATTTGTAAGTTTGTAATTCTTACTTATTTAACCTCATAACATATTTCATGACTTAGTTACATTATTAGAAAGAATAATATTAATATTTTGGGTAGTTTTTAATTTAGTTTTATTCATTTGTAGAAATGTTTAATTACAATTTTATTAGAAATCCTATTATAAAGAAAAAAATCTCGTTTTATAGGTAGTTTTTAATTTGGTTTCCATTTAATCTGGATGATTAGTTTCCAATGAACAGTATATATATATATATATATATATATATATATATATATATATATAGATATATATATATAATATTTTTTTATTTAAAATAATAATCTAATTATATATTTAAATTAAACCACTAATACTATAATTAAAAAGTATAATACTGCAACACAAAAAATATCAGAGAAGTTTATGCATACTAATATAAAAGAAAAAATGCTTATCCTAACATATGGATAACTATGCATTTTCTAATTACTATTACCAACCAGTACCATGTTTTATGGTCATAAGGTAGAATTTGGAATTTGAGAAAATAATGGAAGATAGATTGATAAAATTGATTCACTGAGTAAGAAGTGAAATATCAACCATTGTTCAAATTTTGGCGAGTTTCTAATTCTTATTTGGTTTTGAATATTAATTAAACATATTTTATGATTAAAAAAATAGTATTAATGTTTTGTTAGTTTTAATTTGTTTTCATTTAATTTGTAGATTTTTAATTTTTATTCATTTAATTTTATTATTTGTTAAATATACTTGATTAAAAATTTTATTAGCAATTTTATTACAAAGAAAAATAATCTCATTTTATGGGTAGTTTTCAATTTGGTTTCCATTTAATTTGAATGTTTAATTTCCAATCACTATTAACTTTATTTTAATCATTATTTAAATATAATTAAAAATCTCATTACAAAAAATAATAATCTAATTTTGTGTTATAATTTTCAATTTGATTTTCAATTTTTTAATTTTTCTAATTTAATTTCAATCACTAATCAAACATACTTAGCTAAATAGAAAATTTATTACTAAGAAGAATAATCTGCTTAATAAAATTTCAGATAAAAAAGAATAATCTCATTTTTTGGAGTAAATTTCAATTTGGTTTTAATTTCCTTATACAGATTTTCAAATGTCTAAATATAATTTTAACCATTAATTAAATATGTTTAATTAAAAATTTTTATTACAAATCTTATTACAGTGAAAAATAATTTCATTTAAAAAAAAATCAATTTGGTTTAAAAAACTCATTCCAAATCTTATTACAAGATCCAATAATCAAATCTTATAACAAGAAAGAGTAATCTCATTTTACAAAGAGTTTTCAATCTGGTTTTAAAATCTAGTCTTAAATCTCATAGCAAGATAGAATCATCTCATTTTTAAAGCTATTTTCAATTTAATTTTTTAGGTTTCCAATTCTCACTTGTTTGATTTTAAATATTATGAAGAATTATCTCATTACAAGGAATAATCTCATTTTAGGGGCAGTTTTCAATTTAGTTTCCATTTTAACTTTTCATTTTCCAATTCCCATTAATTTGATTTTAACTATTATGAAGAATAATCTCATTTTGGTGGGCCGTTTTTTATTTATTTTCCATTTTCGATGTAACTTGTGGTTTCCAAATCCCCTTAATTTGATTATAGCTATTAATCAAACATGGCTCTTTAGAAACTCTATTACAGGGAAAAAAATATCTCATTTTATCAACCGTTTTAAATTGTTTCACATCACAAGGTAGAATAATCTCTTCAAAATTGATCCATGTAATCATATGTATTTGATGATAGTTACTCTTTCTTCAAGAGAAGATATACATGGAGCTTAAACATAAACTTAGATACTCTATACATGACATTTAGTATATTTGAGAGAAACAGCCCTATGGTTGATGCACTCTGGCATTTTCATTGATTCAGTACTCTGATACTTTGATGTGAAGTCCTTTAGGACCCACAACCCTGGAAATTTCAAAATTTCATCTCCCCCGACCTCCTCCCATCTGTCAATAATAAAATTTATATAGAAGAGACGAGAGTTACCAGATTTATCAAATGGGCATTATGAGATAACAATAATAAATGCTGTGGAATAGATTATTACCTGTGGCGAGTGACAAAATGGTGGAGAAACATGGATATCTGAACTAAACCCAATTCCTTGCCTGGGCACAGCCTGCTTCCTCCTCCGAAAGCTGTGAAATACATGACAGATTCACCGTTCTTTTCCTGAATAGAGCTATACACATTAGCCCTGTGTGACTACTCTATATCATTGGATTTAAATGTGGGTTAAATGCGGAGAAGTCTGGATAGAGAAAATTATCGTGATGGGCTTCTGTCATGTAAACATAAATTTTCCATCCTTTGGGAATCATGAAACCTTTCATTTCCATATCTTGAGTTGTTTTTCTCAAAACCCCATTTACAACAGTTGCAAGTCTCAGCGTTTCATATATCACCTGCAATCAATGAAAGCTTCTTAAGAAACAACGAGGTAAGCAATCAAAATCTGTTAATCAAATTTCAGTGAAGGTATTTTTCACTAAAAAATTTTAAGGATTTAAACATGAGGTTTATTTATAATATTTTGGATTACTATTTTGATTTGAAAAATTATTCAAATAGCATTTCATATATTACTTGTCTAAAAAAAAATTAAGAGAATCAGTGTGTATATTTTGCAGGTCTGGGGCAATAGAATCAGAAAAATATTTGGCAATAGAATCAGAAAAACATTTCATTTTGGAATGTGATGCATTCAAAGACATCAGAGAAAAATTATGGCAATATATAAAGTTATGGTAATATGTTAGCACCGGTTTCTTGGCATTGGCATTGTCTTTTTGGCAAGGAGATTGTTGGAAGGTTGGGTCAGCTCATCATCAATTTGAATAAGAAAAAGACTGAATTACAAAAAGCTAAAAATAAAA
The DNA here is from genome assembly GCA_031772625.1 of Pinus tabuliformis. Taxonomy (NCBI): domain Eukaryota; kingdom Viridiplantae; phylum Streptophyta; class Pinopsida; order Pinales; family Pinaceae; genus Pinus; species Pinus tabuliformis. The sequence continues at coordinate 417,309,958 of CM062815.1, forward strand.
AACTAATAGTACCATAAACTATTTTTAATCTCTTGGAGATTAAAATATCAATTCATTTCTTGCTAACACAGATAAAAGTTTTTGACGAACAAAAAAGAAAAAACTAAAATGTATATATTATATTTAAGCAAAGGCATTTTTTAAAAATTTAAATATTATACCTAACAAAAAAAACTTTTAAACCAAATGAAAGAATATAATATATCCTAACAAAATAGTCTAGTATCAAATTTTGCCCCCTAAAACCCCTCTGGAAACAAATCTGGTTTATGATGATTCACATACACTCTGAGTAAACTTCATAGACTTGTAGTCATCCCAATTGACAGTTTCGCCCGGATTTTTTCTCCTCTGAATTGCTAGGTGTTCTTCCTGCAAGCAGACAGTCAGGTTTATGTATATATTCAGAACAAAAGCCTTAGATCTGAGAGATATGGATAGATTTATATTTATATTATATTAAACTCACTCTAAGCTCTCGGAGAGCCTTGGGACTGTCATGGAGATACTTGACAGCTATCATGGTTGTGGTGGAAACTGTTTCGTAGCCAGCATTGATAATAGATATTAGTAAATCAAAGATTTGTTCATATGTGAGCTTGCAATTAGCAGATGCGCCATCTGCTTCTTCTTCTTTGTCATTGAGAAGCATTGCAATCATATCATTATAAGTGTCCATGGAAGCCCTCCTTTCCTTGAGCACTTCTCTCAACATTCTCAGGATATTTTCCCTTGCCTGCACATAATGAGCAGTATGGGTGATTGATTATTCTTCAAGTTTCCAGAAAATCCACCTAAAACGTTCACCACTAATGCATATTCTAGTTTAGGGTTCACAGCATTTACCAAACTCTGGTGTGTAGAAACGCATTACTGGTTTTTGGGGGTGATTTACATACCTGGAAACCACGTTTGTAGCTGGTACCAGGAAGATTTATAGGCATGGAAATGGTTCCTTCCACGAGTTTACAGAATTCTGACAAAAATGCCTCTGCCTTCGGACCAGACTTGATACTCATTACCTGTTGTAAAGACAAAAGCAAAACCATCTGCAGCCACCGAATCATGGATAGTTATTATTATTTATTGGACATTATTGTATTTCTTGGCCATCTTTATCACAGATTCATAAATTTGATGGGGAAGAACTAGGTTAACAATTATTTTTACTCTCTTTTTCTCCTGGTCCTTGGGATTTCATTATTTTATTTCTTGGCGATCTTCACTGCGGATTCCTAAATTTGATAGCCAAAACAGAGCCTTCATTGCTTCATTCATTGTCTGCTCTTGAGTTTTATCCCTAGATGATGCAGCCCAGGCCACTCCCAGGCCACTCCTACCAGGATCTTTCTCCCATCAAGCATATAAAGCTTGATTCATGACTTTCCCTTACGCTCCTCTGCAATCTAATCACTGCAATTTATCAACGCATGCAATATGGACATATGGCTAAAACTCATATGACTGCCCACTACCTTATTTGTTCAACACACAGGCAGGTTATGGTATTCTTTATAGAAACATACTATAATGGCCAAAAGCATACCATACATATATATAGGTATTTGCTTACGCATATCCACACCAAAACCTCCCCTTTCTTTGCTACCAACACAGGTTAGAGGCTGTCTCTTATTACTCTAACCAAATCTCGTGGATATATGTATAGCCTTTATTTTAAACAAAGTATGGAGCATCGAATACATGTATTGGGTTACCATAGATAAAGCGCATATACACCTCTGTCTCAACACACTATTTTTGTCTGCGCATATACATAATTCGCATTGCATATATGATTACGTGTGGCCTCATAATGTGGTGCCTGTCCCGCAGTTCGGGTAGCTCAAAACCCGAATTTCGTTGTATATGCAATTGCCCAATCAAACAGGCTCTCCAGAACTTTGTTACACTGTGACTTCAGTTAACTTTGCATGGCTTCGACCTTCGATTTTAATGTGGAAGCTGACCATCGTAACCTACAGATTGCCACCAACTCATGGTAATAACATGATGTAAATGACTTGGAATACCAGCGTGTCAACAGCTAACAGTTAATGGTTAACAATATTTGCATGTTGGAAAAACCCGATGTCCACCATTTAATCAAAGAATTAACATCTAAACGCTGTCCGCCCACAGATTTAAACATATATCCAAGGAAAATCAAATGCGCCCTGTGGAGATTGCGGAAGGGCTAAACTCAGTACATAGACTTTTCTTTAAATAGCATTACCATTATAATTGCGCAATACAGAGGAATTTAATCTGTTTGTAATGAAATGAAATCAGAACGCCGTTCTAAACTCAAAGTAGATACCACCATACGAAGGCAAGCGAATTCCATTATGAACACACATCAGTTGCCCCTTGAATAAGAACCATTCATTTCAGGATTTAACTGAACCTCTATCCATACATAAAACCAGTGAACTCAAGAACAATCCAGTCAGTACCAATTTCACGCCTTTCTCATTCAATCAATAATATATATATATATATATATATATATGTCTGAAACATTGTTTACATAAAACAAAAGGAGACTACTTACAAACTTATCTTTGGCCAGATATTCGATGTTGATGGCCTTTTACAAACTGCCCGAAGGCTCCCAAGGAGAACCCTTGTTCACTCCTCACACTCACTCCTCACACTTCTCTGCCTTCAATGCCTTTGAGGCTCCCTAATTTATTAAACTCAGCATGATAAGAAAATCCTAAAATCACTCAACTAAAGCTTATGCAATGCATACATATGGCAAAAGCAACTTTTTAGCTTTATTCTTGTCTTTTTCCTATTTAAAAATAGAAAAGTTATCCTTATCACTTAAAGTCCATATCCACTCCTTTATGCCTAAAAGCTCTCCTGATTTTATTTGAGAATATCTAATTAACTAATGCATGACCCCTATTTCTATTATTTACAATAATTTCCCTTTGGACTAGATGCTCCCGCATCATACTGCCAAGGTAGAAAAATTTCATGATCTCCTGATCATGTGTTCAGCTCTATGTTTGCATGGATCCCATATCTTGTGTTGTAACTTTGCACTTGCCGCTGCTTCTATCGGTTTTTCTTCTCCAGGTCTCCACACTTTATGCTGCTTTGCTCACTAGCTGCACTCTTGCAATCTTTTGCTATCTTCCTCTTGCTGCTTCTGCTACTTCTCTTCTTTGCTGATGTCTTTTTCTGAGACACTTTCATCATGATTCTTCTGATTAATTCAATTTCCTTGTCCAATAAATATTCAAGCTGCTGATTTCTTGCTTCTATGCTGGTCTCTGTTCTGACTGCCACCCGATCATCCACCCTCTCTTGTCTTCTGGAACAGAGAACTTCTTTCCCCTTTAATTGACTGTTCAGCTGAGTCAAATGTTTCTCAGCACTGGCGACCATACCTGCATTCAAAGAACACATGTTAAAATTAAAATCACAAGGCATCAGTGCCTTACTTCCCTCTGCCAGTATCTCAGTATGTTGTTCCATCCCAATCAGCACATTAGTATGCTGATTTGCCTTCACCATGAGACTGTTAGCTAGTCCTTCCTTCTTACTATCTTCAGCTTTATGATCGTCATTCATAAAGTGTCTCTTCCCTTGTTTGTCCATCCAATAAGTCCTCTGTCTCTCCAACTCTCTTCTTTGGAGATCTAGTTTCCTATATAATTCAACAACTTCATTAGGAGTAGACCTTGGAAATTTCACATGATTTTCTATACCTCCACTAGTTTTTGACCAATCATCAGCTGGTCCTTCTCTTTCTGCCTCAACATCTTGATTAGACTCCTTCTTCTCCATCTGCTTCTGAGATCTTGCTAACTCATTATCGATCTGAACAGCTTTCAGGTTCAACTCTTCTTGCACAAACTCTAAAGCTTGTTTATCTTCCTGTTCTGTACCTGCAAACATGCACAACTCATTAGTTTTAAAACCATGAGACTTTTCAGTCTTGACTGCTTCCTTCAACATTTTTCTTTTAATATATCTGCATGTGGGAATTTCAAACTCCAACTCTGGCGCAAGAACTCTAAGTCCCTTTTTCAACAAGGCAATCATAATTTGCTTCAACCTCCTCTGCAACTGTCGCCAAATCACTCTCTTTCCCTTCAGTGGAAAGATCCATTTTCCATTTTGATCTTTCTGCTCTTGCAGCCATTCTTCCAGTACCTGCAATTGTACCTTCATTACTTCAATCTTTCTTTCTCGAATTCCCGCAGTCATCCCATCAACTAATTGTCTTTCACCTGCAAACATCCACAAATTGTCAGATTTTAAAATATATGACCCTTTGGTTTTACTTGAAGTTTCAGTCTTCAAGCCTTCATCTTCACTATCTCCTAGAAATTCTCCTTGTTCTGGTTCACAAATGTATTCTTCAACTTCCTCTGGACTTATATTCTTGCCATTTACCTTGGCATCCTCTTTCTTATGTCCTTTACCGTGGCTTTTCCCTGAACCTCTGTTATGACCATCAGTAGTCATCTTCTCCTTCGCCATGAGTTCCTCACCTATGAGTTGCATGAAGCCTCTGCCACAGCAAATTCTCTTGCTGCCACTTACCTCACCAATCCTTCCCTCCGGATCTGGTCTTTTGGTAATCATTGGTCCTCTGCTGGAACCTTTCGAGCATCCTCTACTGCTCTTTCAGGCTTCTCTCATCTGCAACTTTCTTCAACCTCTGTTGATTCTCCTTTGCAACAAGCCTCTGCAACAGTCAGTCCTCCTGGCTGCAATCTTACCTCACTAAGCTCTCCTTACTTAGTCTTTTGGTAAGCACGGTCCTTTGTCTAGAACCTTCTTCTGAGCAACACCTTTGCTCCCTCTAGGCTTCTGCAATCTCCTTCTCTCTCCTGAGAACACTTCAGTTGTCCTCTTTATCCAATTCCTTATTGGATTCTTCAGGTTCACTGCCACTTTTCTGCAACCATAAACTTCAATTACAAATTTCAAGTCAGAAAAATAATCTCACCTCTTAAGATCTTACATGATCTTGTCCTCCCTCTTCTTCTGCAATCCTGTTCACTTGTGTAGTTTGCATATCAGATAAAAAAAAATCATTCATCACACATTCAAAGAAACATACTTCAGTTTTCAACTGCACTCATGAAAAAAAACAAACAATCTTCAACAAAGTATTCCTTCTCTGATACCACCTGATGCAGCCCAGGCCACTCCCAGGCCACTCCTACCAGGATCTTTCTCCCATCAAGCATATAAAGCTTGATTCATGACTTTTCCCTTACGCTCCTCCGCAATCTAATCACTGCAATTTATCAACACATGCAATATGGACATATGGCGAAACTCATATGACTGCCCACTACCTTATTTGTTCAACACACAGGCAGGTTATGGTATTCTTTATAGAAACATACTACAATGGCCAAACGCATACCATACATATATATATGTATTTGCTTACGCATATCCACACCAAAACCTCCCCTTTCTTTGCTACCAGCGCAGGTTAGAGGCTGTCTCTTATTACTCTAACCAAATCTCATGGATATATGTATAGCCTTTATTTTAAACAAAATATGGAGCATCGAATACATGTATTGGCTTACCATAGATAAAGCGCATATACACCTCTGTCTCAGCACACTATTTTTGTCTGCGCATATACATAATTCGCATTGCATATATGATTACATGCGGCCTCATAATGTGGCGCCTGTCCCGCAGTTCGGGTAGCTCAAAACCCGAATTTCGTTGTATATGCAATTGCCCAAACAAACAGGCTCTCCAGAACTTTGTTACACTGTGACTTCAGTTAACTTTGCATGGCTTCGACCTTCGATTTTAATGCGGAAGCTGACCATCGTAACCTACAGATTGCCACCAACTCATGGTAATAACATGATGTAAATGACTTGGAATACCAGCGTGTCAACAACTAACAGTTAATGGTTAACAATATTTGCGTGTTGGAAAAACCCGATGTCCACCATTTAATCAAAGAATTAACATCTAAACGCTGTCCGCCCACAGATTTAAACATATATCCAAGGAAAATCAAATGCGCCCTGTGGAGACTGCGGAAGGGCTAAACTCAGTACATAGACTTTTCTTTAAATAGCATTACCATTATAATTGCGCAATACAGAGGAATTTAATCTGTTTGTAACGAAATGAAATCAGAACGCCGTTCTAAACTCAAAGTAGATACCACCATACGAAGGCAAGCGAATTCCATTATGAACACACATCAGTTGCGCCTTGAATAAGAACCATTCATTTCAGGATTTAACTGAACCTCTATCCATACATAAAACCAGTGAACTCAAGGAACAATCCAGTCAGTACCAATTTCACGCCTTTCTCATTCAATCAATAATATATATATATGTCTGAAACATTGTTTACATAAAACAAAAGGAGACTACTTACAAACTTATCTTTGGCCAGATATTCGATGCTGATGGCCTTTTACAAACTGCCCGAAGGCTCCCAAGGAGAACCCTTGCTCACTCCTCACACTCACTCCTCACACTTCTCTGCCTTCAATGCCTTTGAGGCTCCCTAATTTATTAAACTCAGCATGATAAGAAAATCCTAAAATCACTCAACTAAAGCTTATGCAATGCATACATATGGCAAAAGCAACTTTTTAGCTTTATTCTTGTCTTTTTCCTATTTAAAAATAGAAAAGTTATCCTTATCACTTAAAGTCCATATCCACTCCTTTATGCCTAAAAGCTCTCCTGATTTTATTTGAGAATATCTAATTAACTAATGCATGACCCCTATTTCTATTATTTACAATAATTTCCCTTTGGACTAGATGCTCCCGCATCACTGGAATACCGAATTTGAAGGGCGAGGTCATGATATTCTATCGTCTGCAACTTCATTGACAAAACAAAACTGAACAGAGAATCAATATGCAAAAGAGCGGGCCGGCCTTTTTGAAAATATTTGAAATGATCGCGGGAGATACAGATGTGCGATTTTTCCGGTTGACGAAGCTCTGAAGAAATTCGAATGTGGTTGCTGAAATATAGATGAGCGCTGAATTTTGGGCGCTTAAATTCAAATTTGAATTTGAATTCAAATGGGCTCATTATTTGAATAACATTAATGCCGTGATTACTATCAGTGCATCGGAGCGCACTACTTGCATTGATTACGCTGAACCGTTGGGCAACTCGGGCAGGAACACCGGCGCTGGAGGCGGGCAGGAACACGCATCGCCGGAACTGGGTGAGGAGAGATGGATGCATGGATGCATGCCCATGATCAATGGTCCCGGTGACGTCAAGCTCCTGTCAGGTGAGTGTAAGGACGGAGCATTAACTTTTCTATAGAGGTGGATTTAGGAATCGCCGGAAACTAGTGGTCTTGTACGTTATGGTTGATATACATAATTCTCATGAATTACATTTATAGGAAATCTGGGTCTGTTCAGGATAACTCTTACCAAGATCTGTTCAGAATAACTCTCACCAATTACCGATTATCGATATACGTAATTCTCATCAATCACATCTATAAAAAACTAGTGATCCCAAGAAACATCATCTACAAAAATTCATTGATTTCCTTCGAATGAATCTTGAATTCATAAATCTAGGCAGATGAAATGGATCTTGAATTTTTGTAAAGCACATAACTTTGGTTTAATTTGAAAGCTAACTAAATCCCTCACTCTGTTTTGCAGAAATTCCGTAATTGATTCAATTGCAACTTCTTAACTTCCTAACTTCAAGTATCACGTTCCATTCAAATTCCAAAACACGTTGTAACTTCAGGTGCTGTAGTTATCAGCCGTTGCTCATAATTTTTAAGTTTTATTTTTTTGGTGGGTTAAGTGGCGGTGAATCAGTAATTCTAACATCAGCCCAATCAACTTCTATGGAAAGTCCGGTAAGCAATTTCCATGTTAAAATTTAATTTCATATTAATACATTTTTAATATACAAAGGATGGATTTTTTTTCTATTTTATTAGATAGCAAGACTTTCGGAACTTTGTTAAACTTCTTATTATTATTATTATTATTTTGAAAAAGTTATGGGTTCAATTATATTATTATCCTATCAGTCAAAGAGTTATATAAACGTTATTATTAATTATAAATTAGAATTTATTACGTAAAAAAATTTGCCAGTGATTAAAAGAATTTGGTAAATTTTGTTAAAAAGGTAAAAATTTATTTTTATATAATTATTTTGAGTTTTGGATAGTTAATTATTTTATATTTAAGAAAACAAACTCTTAATTAAGATAAAAATAGTTTAAGATCATATTCTAAATAAAATCATTTCCTAAAGTATGATTATATTATTATCCCTCATCTCATAAAATAAAATAAATTATATAACTTTAAGTAATATTTCATTTATATATATAAAACACTAAATTATTTATAACTGAAACTTATTAAATTGCAATAAATAATTTATTAAAATTTTAAAATAATAATAATAATATTTATTTTATCTTTTTTTATATGGAAATATTGAATATATCACATATATTACAATAATTTTAATTAATAATGTAATAATGTAAGGTGTATATTATTTACCCTCATAAGAATGGAGTTCATCAACTTTATTTTATTTATTTGGAAATAATGAAATACCAAGTTTATTAGATAAATGGGAAAGAGAGCAATTTTTAATACGATATAAATTTATAAAACGAATTAAAAAATAAATAAAAAGAAAATAGGTAAATATTAACAATATTTAAATCATTTGTTTAGAAAATTTTTTGGCGAAATCACATAATTGATCATTTGTCGATGCGTTTCGAACCAACTAGTGTGGTTGTCCTGACGATGAACCACACTAGTTGGTTCGAAACGCGTCGACAAATGATCAATTATGTGATTTCGCCAAAATTTTTTCTAAACAAACGTTATGGATCACAGAAGTCTAAATTCCTTGAATATTTAAATCAATCAATTTGTTATACATATATTAGTTTTTATTTGGGATTTGGGAATCAATTATATATATATATATATATATATATATATATATATATATATATATATATATATATATATATTGGTTTTTATTTGGGATCTAAGAATAAAGAAGAGTTGGTTTATTAAATTATTGCAAATATTAACAATATTTAAATCATAATGAGATTGTTTTTCGAATTAATCACATTATTAAAATTTGGTCGACATTTCTAACCAACCATTGTGCTTAATCCTCAAGATAAAAATGAAAAAATTAATCTATCTATAATATCCCTATTTGGGGTATATTTTACACAGAATATTAATTAAAATTTAGTTATCCTTTATTACATGACAGTTGGATTAGAATTTAGTTAGGGTTTGGCTCTTGATAAGTGTCATTTCCTTTTACTGTCATTTCCTTTTACTTACTGGTTGTGCATTGTTTTCTAAATGGGATGGCCATGGCGAGGCAAAGGACATATGAAACTTTATTAAAATTTGGTTTCTACCACAATGTCTCCTTTCCATAACCAGTTTATTCTTTAGCTCATGGCCGGTGGAGCCGCCATTTAAGAGCAAAGCAAAAGTAATTGGTGGAGATGCCATTTAAGAGCACAACAAAAGTAATTGCTCAGCCAAGGAATAAGTAAATGCTCTGAAGGAGGCATATGTGGATTGGACGACATATTGAATATACTGGCCTGAAAACATTGAAGCATCCAAATGCCCTTCGTTGAGGCGAAACCATTTGCCAGTTCATGGGTATTGCGGTTAAGATAAGTATATCCATTTGCCATTTCATGGTTATTGCGATTAAGATAAGTATATCCATTTTCCATTTCATGGGTATTGTGTTAGATAAGTATATCCATTTGCCAGTTCATGGGTTAATTATATATTTTATTTACATTCTGTTTCTTGAAAAGAAAAGATACAATATGAATATTCTTGCACATATTTTGTTATACATTTTATATGTGAATTTTGTGTGTTAAAAACTAATTAGATTTGTGATTTATTGAAATGGAAGATAAGTGAAAATGATTTAGATTTTGTGGTTACACAAAACTCACGTTAGTTTTCTTAGTAAAGAAAATATATTACTACCCTTTCTTGTCTTTATATAACATTTCATGTGCCTTTTATGTAAGAAAAGATAAGGCACATGCTCTTTTCTTAAAAAGGGATTTCATAGTCATTTTCCTTTTCCTGGAAGTGAATATAGATTAAAGAGGGTAATTTGTGAAATATTCTCATAGCTAAGAGAGTTCTTTTGAAAAATAATACTTAGTATGAGAAAATATAATAACCTATGCATAGATGAAATGCACAAAGACAATATAAGTCATAGGAATCTTCTTTGGAAAGAATATGTTTTTTTCCTACGCATAAAAGATGAGTTAATTGTGTTAATTCCTTTGCAAGAGTTTGCAAAAGTTGCATGTATGAAGATATAATTATTGTGTTAGATATTTTAAAGAGAAACATGAATTTGTAGAACTATTGTGTTAGATCATTTAAAGATAAATATGGCATGCATAAAAGGTTACCATTATTATTATCTTAGTTCTTAAGCCCAAAAGAAAGATTGATTATAATACTTTCTTGAAAACAAATGCATGAGAAATTTGTTATGATGATTTCTTGAGAACAAATGCATAATAACTTTGTACATAAATGATAGAGAAACTATGTTGGATTCTTGAAAATAACTATGTGAAAAGAACACATATGCACATATGCAGAAGTTGATTACCATAATTGATTACATGTATGAAGATATAACTATTGTGTTAGATATTTTAAAGAGAAACATGGATTTGTAGAAATATTGTGTTAGATCTTTTAAACAGAAATATGGATTTGTGTGCAGAAAAGAGTAAGTATTATGGAAAATAAAACAAGTAGTTACTTGGAATAAATTTACTATCTTTCCTTTGTAAAATACATATATCCGCATGTAAGAAATAATGACTAACACATTAGTTCTCATTTAGAGCAATGCATATCATTGCGCACATATCATTGCACATACAATAGATTTGGTAAATAACTTTATCTTGGGAAAGATGCTTTTCAAAAAGGGACTTGTAATTGCTTGCGCGATAATAATGTCTATCATGTTAGTCTTTCCTTATAAGAGATATGTATTTTTATGTATTATAATTATATCTACTGTATTGGAAAGATTACTTAGCAACATGCACAGAAAAGAAGCTAAGGGTTTAGCTGTCTTTGAATAAGTTTTTATCTAATTACATGCATGAAAAACAAAGATAAGTTTCTAGTATCCTTTAAGTGAAATGGATGGTTACAGTGGTTTCCTTTGGATATGAATGTGTGATGGTGCGAGAATGATCATATTAATGGGGTAATTATTTGACATGCTTGATAATTATTTGTTTATACATGCATAATGTTGTAAGAAGAAGAATGTTGCAATATTATATTTACATCTCGTGTATGCACATGAATAGATGTTAAAAGATCGCTTTCAAAGAATGATTATTGATTGATTAATACTTTATCTAATCATGTTACCAAAGATTTTTGATGACATCAATGATAGGAAATGATGGTGATTTGTGCAAAAGACAAATCATGTTCAATATTGTGACAAATAAGAACTAATGGTCTATGCTAATGAGTATGAGTTGTAGGATGGTCCACTGATGGGACAATCATGCCACAAGCATATAAAGAGTGGTCAATTGTGGGTAAATGGTTTTCATGATCATTGTAATAAATTTTAGTTGGGTATGTTGTATTTTAAATGATATTCCATTGTAATATTTTGTGACAGTGGTTAAGGGATGGAATCACTTATAATCCATTGAGTGAGGGGTGAACACCCTCACGAGCACTTAATAATAAAACTAAATGTTTGTTGGCCAACACCCTACGGGGTTTCCAGGGTATATCCGTGTTCAATGATGCGATTTCTTATTATTTCAGTTTGGTGATGTTCATTCTTTGCATAATGTGATGTTGATAATGTCAAGTATGTGATTAATTAATATGGTTAAAGGAATCATGAAATGGATGCAAGGTTAGATCATATAGTTTATGTTAATTTACTACAATAATGGTTGTTAATGGTTATGCAATTTATTGTTCCTCTACTGAAAGTTACTCTATGTAATGATCAAGATTTTATCAAATGGTTAATGAGGAATCTAGATTAATAATTTGGATAGTTACCGATGGGTAATTTGTGTAAAAATTTTCTAACTCCCTTCATTTTCATGTGAGGCTATCGAGGTATGTTACAAGTGGTATCAGAGCAAAAGGTTGCAGCACTGATGTCTTTGGGAATTTTTAAGCAAAAAGGAAATCGAGGTATGCTATTAGTGAGAATCAACTCAGATATGAGTCTAACAACCTACACACACACACACATATATATATATATATATATTTATATATATATATATATATATATATATATATATATATATATATATATATATATATATAATATATATATATATATATATATATATATATATATATATCCTGATGAGGATAAAAGGCAATAAAACATTTGTCACACTTATGAACAATCTTGAAGTCTCACTAAGGAAGGTGACAATTAACTACCAACATTTGCAAATATGGAAATATTAATGATACATTTAGTGAACATGAAATTTACAATGCACTACTTTTAATGAGTGAATGCATGAATGTAAAATATGGGGAATGTCCTTAAATAGTACAATAGAGTGTTTGGGAAGGACATTGGAAGAACCCCTTTAGATATTGAAAATAAACACTAATTCAAGTAGTGAGATTAGACTGTAATAACTAATTGCTGATTAAGTCTTGTCATGGCTGCATTAAGATGGTTGGTAGTTGTGATTGGTTAGTGTTGCATGAATAACTAATAAAACTTATATGCATGAATTGAATTTGATTTAAGCTTATTACAATTCGTAAATGAGTGATTATGGTAGTTAATTCATGTATTGGTCTGTTAATGACAATACACTGTGGAAATTGGAAATGATTTAGAAAGTGAATACTTGTTAAATGATGCATATTTATGACTAACATTGCTGATGGGATTAAGTAGTGGTAGCTTAATGGCAACAAGAAAACCTGTCAAGGTAAAATCACATTGCAACCGTAAATGATAAAGTATAATTTTATATGATATGTATGATTGTGTTACCTGGAAAATCAAAATGCATACAATATGTATGTTATTTGTGCTTCATTATGTAAATTATTTTGGGAAAGAGTGCTAAAAGAGAAATTTAACATGCCAGATAATTATCGACAATTGTGAAAGGCTAGAAGGCCTTGGGTTGATGGCAGTTACCTACCCGGAGGGGTTGATGGTACTTACCTATCCGGATTTCCTCTCCCTAGAGATAAATGATCTCAGTAAGGGAAAAGAGTTGGCCAAGATGGTGAAGAGGGTAAAAAGCCTGAGGCAGCTCTGTTGATTTGGAGCTTGTTGGAGGAGGCCCAAAATTATTCATAGATGGGACGCTGTCAGAGGAGTAGACAAGATGCTGCCAAGAGGAATCCTACATTGGACCCTGTGTGGTCATTGGAATTCTTGAGTTGGTTGGCCAGTGGAATTCCATACTGGACCTAGTATGGTCTTTGTCAAAGAACTGTCTGGATGTGAAAATGACTCGATTTGGTTGTGGAAACCAGTTCCCATGAGTTGGGAGGAGCATTATTTTTCCATTATGGTTATCATAGGAGAACAAATTAATTAATTAGTTATGTGTTGTGTTAAAAATGAATTTTATATATAATTGTGTAAAAGATGTTATGCACATCTTAACACAAAAGGAGCTTAGTGCTCAATAAGGAGTTATTGGAATTTTAGTTCCTTTATTGTATGATCAGAGAGCTAGGTGTTCTTTGGGTACTTTTAGAAGTACTTGTGTATATGTCTTTAGTAGGGGCTAAGACAGTGTGCATGTGGTGTAGTGATTTATCATTTTTATGATTAGAGTGTTAGTGCTCTCTAAGTACTTGTAAAAGTATTGTGATTTAAATATCACTTGACATTGCATAATTGATTGATAGTTAAAAGTATTTCGTTTGATTAAAATGTTGTGACTAATGTGATTGAATTTGTTAGTCATACATTATAGGTTGCTTACCATGGAGTGTTGATGGGAATCACTATTGAAGTGTTTTCGTAAAAGTGACCATGACTTGTAAGAGTAATTGGTAAGTAACAATAAGTTGGTATAGAGATTTTGTTTTGTGTTATGGAAAGTAGAAATTTCTTAGTTTTGCAGTTATAAATGCTTATGACTATAGATAAGAATTATTTCTTTTTTTTATTGGTATTCCTTAGTAATGGAATCCTTCATTTTGAAGGGAAATGATCTTGTTTTCAGTTGTTTGGATTTTTATACTGAGTAGCAATTACATCCCAGTGATAGATGAACATCGGGGATGGTGTTCTCTTTAAGGTGGGGAGTATGTAATATCCCTATTCGGCATATATTTTACATAGAATATTAATTAAAATTTAGTTATCCTTTATTACATGACAGTTGGATTAGAATTTAGTTAGGTTCGGTTCTTGATAACTGTCATTTCCTTTCATTGTCCTTTCCTTTTACTTACTGGTTGTGCGTTGTGTTCTGAATGGGATGGCGAGGAAAAGGACATATGCTAGAGCTTCTTTAAAATTTGGGTTCTACCACTATGTCTTCTTTCCATAACTAGTTTATTCTTTGGCTCATGGCCGATGGAGCCGCCATTTAAGAGCAAAGCAAAAGTAATTGGTGGAGCCACCATTTAAGAGCATAATAAAAGTAATTGTCGAGCAAAGGAATAAGTAAATGCTCTGAAAGAGGCATATGTGGATTGGAAGACATAGTGAATGTACTAGTCTGCAAAACGTCGAAGCATCCAAGTGCCCTTCGTTGAGACCAAACCATTTTCCAGTTGATGGGTGTTGTGGTTAAGATAAGTATATCCATTTTCCATTTCATGGATATTGTGGTTAAGATAAGTATATATTTTATTTACATTTTGTTTCTTGAAAAGAAAAGATACAATATGAATATTCTTGCACATATTTTATTCCACATATTATATGTGAATTTTGTGTGTTAAAAACTAAGTAGATTTGTGTTTACATTTCGTTTCTTGAAAAGAAAAGATACAATATGAATACTCTTGCACATATTTTATTTCACATATTATATGTGAATTTTGTGTGTTAAAAACTAAGTAGATTTGTGTTTACATTTCGTTTCTTGAAAATAAAAGATACAATATGAATATTCTTGCACATATTTTATTCCAGATATTATATGTGAATTTTGTGTGTTAAAAACTAAGTAGATTTGTGATTTCTTGAAATGGAAGATAACTGAAAATGATCTAGATTTTGTGGTTACACAAAACTCACGTTAGTTTTCTTAGTAAAGAAAATATATTACTCCATGTAGATAAAGATTGATTTTATATATTTTTCTTAGTAAAGAGAATATATTACTGGATGTAGATAAAGATTGTTATTACTATATATAGAAAAAGATTGTGATTATATATATTTGCAGCGTTAAAAGATAAGTAATCTTTCTTGTCTTTATATAACATTGCATGTGCCTTTTATGTAAGAAAAGATATAAAAGATAGGGTGCATGTTATTTTCTTAAAAAGAAATTTCGTAGTCATTTTCCTTTTCCTAGAAGTGAATATAGATTAAAGAGGGTAATTTATGAAATATTCTCATGGGTAAGAGAGTTCTTTTGAAAAAGACTACTTAGTATGAGAAAATAGAATAACCTATGCATAGATGAAATGCACAGAGATAATATAAGTCATAGGAATCTTCTTTGGAAAGAATATGTTTTTTTCCTATGTGTGAAAGATAAGTTAATTGTGTTAATTCCTTTGCAAGAGTTTGAAAAAGTTACATGTATGAAGATATAACTATTGTTTTAGGTATTTTAAAGAGAAACATGGATTTGTAGAACTATTGTGTTAGATTCTTTAAAGAGAAATATGGAATGCATAAAAGGTTACCATTATTATTATCTTAGTTCTTATGCCCAAAAGAAAGGTTGATTATGATACTTTCTTGAAAACAAATGCATGAGAACTTTGTTATTATAATTTATTGGGAATAGTGTATAATAACTTTGTACATAAATGATAGAGAAACTATGTTGGATTCTTGAAAATAACTATGTGAAAAGAACACATATGCAGAAGCATAGAAACAATAGTTGATTACATGTATGAAGATATAACTATTGTGTTAGATATTTTAAAGAGAAAAATGGATTTGTAGAACTATTGTGTTAGATCTTTTAGAGAGAAATATGGATTTTTGAGCAAAAAAGAGTAAGTATTATGGAAAGTAAAACAAGTAGTTACTTGGAATAAATTTACTAGCTTTCCTTTGTAAAATATATATATCCGCATGCAAGAAATAATGACTAACACATTAGTTCTCGTTTAGAGCAATGCATATCTTTGTGCATACAATAGATTTTGTAAATAACTCTATCTTGGGAAAGATTTTTTTCAAAAAGGGACTTGTATTTGCTTGCACGATAATAGTTTCTATCATTTTAGTCTTTCCTTATAAGAGGCATGTATTTTTATGGATTATAATAATATCTATTGTATTGGAAAGATTACTTAGTTACATGCACAAAAAATAAGCTTAGGGGTTATCTCTCTTCGAATAAGTTTTTATCTAATTACATGCATGAAAAACAAAGATAAGTTTCTAGTATTTTTTAAATGAAATGGATGGTTACAATGGTTTCCTTTGGATATAAATGTGTGTTGGTGCGAGAATCATCATAGTAATGGGATAATTATTTTGATATGCTTGATAATTATTTGTTTATACATGCATAATGTTGTAAGAATAAGCATGTTGTAATATTATATTTACATCTCATGTATGCACATGAATTGGATGTTAAAAGATCGCTTTCAAAGAATGATTATTGATTGATTAATATTTTATCTAATCATGTTACCAAAGATTGTTGATGACATCAATGACAGGAAATGATGGTGATTTGTGCAAAAGACAAGTTATGTTCAACATTGTGACAGATAAGAACTAATGGTCTATGCTAATGAGTACGAGCTGTAGGATGGTCCATTGATGGGACAATCATGCCAAAAGCATATAAAGAGTGGTCATTTGCGGGTAAATGGTTTTCATGATCACTGTAATAGCTTTTAGCTGGGTATGTTGTATTTTAAATGATATTCCATTGTAATATTTTGTGACAATGGTTAAGGGATGGACTCCCTTATAAGCCATTGAGTGAGGAATGAACACCCTCACGAGTGTTTAATAATTAAATTAAATGTTCGCTGATTTTCACCCTATAGGGTTTCCAGGGTATATCGGTGTTCAATGATGTGATTTCCTATTATGTCAGTTTGGTGATGTTGATTCCTTGCATAATGTGATGTTAATAATGTCAAGTATATGATTAATTAATGTGGTTAAAGGAATCATGAAATGGGTGCAATGTTACATCATACAGTTGTTAATTTACTACAACAGTGGTTGTTAATGGTTATGCAACTTATTATTCCTCTACTGAAAGTTTTTTATGTAATGATCAAGATTTTATCATATGGTTAATGAAGAATCTGGATTAGTAATTTGGATAGTTACCAATGGGTAATTTATGTAAAAAATTTCTAACTCCCTTCGTTTTCATGTGAGGCTATCGTGGTATGTTATAGTATCCAAATGTTTAAATAACATGAATTTATTTATTTATTAATTGCCTTTATTTAGTAAGATGCCTTTAATTGCGGATGAGATGCACCACTAAGAAAGAGTGCGCCTTCAGGGATGTACCCTCCTCATAGTACTTGTGGAGGCCTACATTCCTCAAGAGCGCTTGGGACGCTGGACTAATAGGGCAAGGGTATAATTACCTCTCCCTTTGTCTCGCATGGTCACTGGGTCCACCTGTTGCTTCTGCAACTGCTACTGTTCCCTCTTCTGACATATCTGCTACATGATTGACATATAAAATACATCAACCTAATACATAAAATACATTTTTTTTTACTAAATGAAACAAGTATTTATAACTATGGAAACATAACTTTCAATTAAAATAAAAATAAAAATTACTGGTGCGCTCAAAACATAGTCATGCACTAGCGCTGATGCGCTTTATACTATAACCACATGAGTGACGGTGCACACATACATATGACGCACCATGGGTGTTTCAGAAATTTAACATTTCATAGCGGTACGACATACTTGTGCACTGGTGCACACATATAACTTGTTGGTACCGATACGATACGTTCAGGTTATCGAACACATCGAACTAAAGGAATATTTTTAAATATTAATTTGTGACATGTTTGGTAAATATAAAAGGATTACGAGTGATGCACCAACACAAAATCTTTCACATCTTTCCCGATGCGTTTATATCTACAAAATGCACTGCCACAATGGTGGTGCATTAGTTCACACACTCAATTGCGACACTGCTCCAAGTGCGAGGCGAACATATCGAACAAACCACGCATCATTTTTTTTTTGCAAAACAACCTAATTTACAATTATAATCCACTAAAAACTTAAATTAGAAAGAAACATAAAGATCACCTGGACATTTAGTCATTAGGGAGGCATTGTGGACATACAATGGAGAAAAACAAAATTTCACACCGTTTGAAAAAATTGGAAACTCAAACAATGAGCACGGTATTGAAAGGTGGTGAACAAGAGAAGCACTAACGTCAGGGCACTTTCACGTGGCAAGAATGGCACCGATACTTCATAGATCTCCTGCACTATATATGGTAAAAATGAAAATTATGTCTAGGAGAGTTTTTTTTATTTAAACCTCCTCCGGTATGTTTCACGGAGCACATTGGGATGGGCTATATCCAAAAGCACCATGTTTTTTTTAAATTTAAAATTATCACGGTGCTTTATCAAGATGCACTGGGGCTTTACATTACTGTAACGCATTGATGTTGTGGTTTTACAATAACACTAGTGTTTTCTAGAAATTACAAATCGTCTATCGATATGCTTTATAAGATTCCCCAAGGTGTTGTTATATCTTTTCTACACCGGGACATCGTTGTCGAATGACACTGGTACGTTTTACTATATGAAGGAGTTTGATGCTAGTGAATATTCAAGCATCGATGCGTTTGGGTATTTAGTGCACCGCGTTTTTTAATTTTTCAAAAAAAAAAAAAAATCTATGGTGCACCATGGTACTCCTGTGCTTGTATGCATAATAAACCACTAGCGCACTTGAATAATTTAGACGCATCGTCAAAGAAACATCTTCTAAAACATATGTCCTCACCTCCACTACAAACGAATTTTTGGGCTATTTTTATAGGGCCTCTGCAAAAACCTCCACTTGAAGGTATTTTCCTTGTAGTGAAGTGATTCAAAGGGCATAGTAAAGCATATATATAGATATATATATATATATATATATATATATATATATATATATATATATATATATATATATATATATATATATATATATATATATATATATATATATATATATATATATATATATATATATATATGATTCCAAAATGCCTCCCAAACAACAAAATTCTACACCCATTAAGCCCTCATAAAGTTCTACTATGATGCATGAAGAAAAAGGAATGCAACATGGTATGTCAAAGTTATGGGACCATGTACAACAACTTTCGCTCTTACAAAGAGCAACCAAAATGAATTGGAAGCAATGATGAATGTTAAGATGGATAGTTAAAAAGTAGAAATAGAAGGCTTGAAGGAAGTTTTGACAAAGTTGCTAGAAGAAATATTACCTAATGGTGATAAGGTATTCCATGAAATTCATGATGAGAACAAAAGGAATGTGAATCATGATTTTAGAGACTCTAAGTTTAGGAAGTTTTATGGAAAGGATCTAGTAACATGGATACTACAAATGGAGCAATTCTTTGACATACACGATGTACAACACACACAAAATGTATACATTGCATCTTCATATTTAGAACCCAATTAGTTTGTGTGGTATCGATGGATTTGTTCTCATAAATCACTTATCACTTACAATTTTTACAAAGGAATTGATAACACATGATGAAGATACAAAGAGAATACCTTCTTTAGCCAATCGATAAATCCCAAACAAAAGAGTTTACTTGGGGAGCACATTGAGGACTTCCAAAGAATGAATATCAAGGTAACTAATATTCGAGAGGATCATTTTACTATTGTTTTCATATATATATATATATATATATATATAGAGAGAGAGAGAGAGAGAGAGAGAGGTGCAAACATTTTCTCAAGTTTTGCACTAAAAAATAAGTTTTCATTTTAAAGAGATTTGATTCCTCTCGATAATGGGTAGATCCGAACTTAAGGTAACTATATGATGTTATAATATAAATTTTAGGACAATATTATATTTGATATATTATAATATATATTAAGATATTAAGATATATATTAATATCATAAAATTATTATTCATATATATTACATATTAATATATGAAGCTAAACATAAGTTTAATATAATTGTTTCAATCACGTATGGTAGAGAGATGTTGTAAAGTAATCAATGTCATGTAAACATTTTCACTTGGTAAAAATAAAATAAAAATAAAAATAACCCTATGTTAAGATGAAAATAACTTTAAAGTAAAACATGTGGAATATATTCTATTTAACTCTGGATCTAGCAAATGCAAACTTCTTTTAGAGTGAAAAGAGATTTGATCCCTCTAGGAATGATAGAGCTAGATCTCTTGAGATGTAAACCTCGAAATTTGATCTCTCTAGACTTGATAGAGCTGAAATTTGATCTTTTCCTCCGAGTTTTCTGATATTGTATTTGTCTTTTGAATAGGTTTGGGGTTACACCAACGCTGGTAAACTGTATTTGTATTTGTGTCACTAAATTGTTCAAACGGGTAGCTAGGATTCCAAGGGTTAAAATTATGGATTCTATAAATGTACCTTGATTCCACCAACATTTCCTGAAAAAGAAAAAGCCTAACCTGTCTAATGAACTTTATGGTTGCAAGGAAGCTATGGATGAATACAGCACAGAGTTGTTCAAGTTATTTGAATATTTGATGAAGGTATTGTCTCATGATCTAGGCTTAGAAAAACTCTCTGAACGAGAGCGTGGGAGGGGAGAGGAAGGAACTACAAATAAGGATAAATTACTATCCATTGTGTCCTCAACCAGATCTGGTGGTGGGAGTGGCACCCCATTCTAATCTTGTCGCTATCACAATTCTCCTTCACGACAAAATCCCAGGGTTGCAGATTCACAAAGATAGAGCCTGGATTGATATGCAATTCCTTCCCGGTGCTCTGGTTGTCAATATCGGCGATCAACTCGAGGTACCTCAATATTCATAACAATTCGTCATAAAACTTGTAAGATGTTAATTGTTGGATGTAATTACTCTGAGTCGTTGGCATGTAGTTTCGGTTTCTTTACACATAATCTAAATTTAGGAAGTGTTTAGTTATCCTAGAGTTTTATTTAGAAATTTGGCTAAGATTAATATATTTATTCCTATTTAATTATGTAGTTTTAAGAAATTAAATCAATTTAATTTAGTAATTAACACTCGATTATGTTCCTCAATTTTGATTAATGTCTTTTGCACCTTTGTAATGTACATTGTTGGAGAAAGGCTATGAGTGACCTGAACTAGGGTTCCGATCGGCATACAGTCTACTATCACAAACTCTGGCGGAGGGCAATGCCCTATTCGCAGAGTTGCAGAGGCACGGGCTGGCCCTGGCCCAACAGATGAGGCGAGCGGGGTCTAATGGGGCCCTTTCATACAAACAAGAAATGATGGATAAAGGGAAGGCCCCATTGGAAGGGGTGCAAATCTCTAGCTCTGCAAATGCAAGAAAGGATGAGCTAAGCAAGAAGAAAAAGGTGGGTGGGCAAACCAAGGAAACCCAAAGTCAAAAAAGAACCAATGAAATCAATACTCTAGATGGAAAAGACAAAGGTAACCCCATTCCCGAGCGGGCCCCACAAGAAGTAGAAGGAAGAAACAAAATAACTGTGGAAACTAAGGCCCTACCCCAATACGACACAAATCTAGAGGGATCTGCCACAGTGACCAGAAAATAGAATGACCTGGGGTGCTGCAAGCCCAAAACGACAGAAAGTCTGCAGGTTGTTATCACCGACCCTAAAATGCAAGCTTACAGAGACCATATGTCAATACATGTGGTGATCTGTAGTTCATGGGCTTCTAGCCTATGGAAAAATCCCTCTGCTTTTGGATCAAACAACAATGGAAGCCTAAGGGGGATATCAAGCTACACCTGGGAGCCAAAAGATTCTTTATTGTAGTCTTTGCGAACCTGGAAGATAGGGATCGCATTTTTGATGGAAGACCGTATTTTTATGCCTTGGCAGGCCTCTATATGAGACCCTGGAAACCCAACTTTGCACCAGAATAGGAAACTTTCACGCATGTACCTGTTTGGATTCGCTTATTCTCTCTCCCCATTGACTACTGGAGACCTGCAGCACTGGAACAAATAGGCAACAAACTGGGAACCTTCATCCAAGCCTCAGAGGCTACCATGCAAAAAAGGAACACATCTTGTGCAAGAATATGTGTTGAAATGGATGTTTCAAGTGCATTACATGAAGGTCTATGGCTAGAATTTAGAGATGAAGTCTTCTTCCAGGCCATAAATTATGAACAAATCCACTTTCGGTGTCGAAAGTGCCACGAACATGGACACTTTTTTAGGGAATGCCCAATGAATAAGCCAATCGAGAAAGCCAAAGAAAACTAGGCAAGGATCAGGAACGTTTCACCCGTCCAATTGGGAGACAACGAGCTAATCGGAAACACCAACCCAAAACAAGCACCTCCATCAAGAGCACAGTCAATGCCTTTGAAGTTCTTGGGTCCAGAACAGTGGTAGCTGAAGCCCCACAAGCACCAAACCTAACGCAGGAAATCCAGGATGCTCCCACACAGGAAGCCCAAGATCCCAATCCAAAACCGACAAACGAGGCCCTACAAGTTTATGAGTTGAAAAAAGACTTAGAAGAAGATGCGGAAATGATAGCCAGTGAAATAGGAACAAAGGATATGGAACTCAGTGACATACTAGAGAGGGAGGGCATGGATCTCAATACCATGATAGAGCAATGGAAGCAAAGAGGAATGGAACATATCCCAGAGGAGGAAGTAGCCAAAGTAAATTCTCTCTTCCTAGCAAGGCAAGATGCAAAACTAAAAGGGCAGAAAAGAGGCTTTGGTGCCACAAAGGGTCTGGGCGTTAAGGCCCAAGGATTATATCAAACAAATACCAATGCCAAACACAGGAAGAAGAGAGGCTGACGAACAAACAATGAAGCACTTCAATAGCTAGGTCAGATGCTCCTTAACTCAGGTAAGATGAAAGCCTTTGAGGCTTTCATGATATCCTCTTAAAAACCCTGTTAATTATGAAGATTCTTTCATGGAATGCTAGAGGGCTAAACAGTGAAAGGAAACAAAGACTTCTGAGAAAGAAAGTCAAAAATGAAAATCCTGACATGATTTTTTTACAAGAAACCAAGTGCTCCAGCCAGAAAATGAAAGGGATAAGTAGAAATTTAGGAAAAATAATGGAATACATGGAAGTGGAAGGGAATGGAATGGAGGGAGTGTTGGGTTGTGTTATATTCTTTCCACGACTAGCCCACGTAGTTAACCGGGGGGTTAGAGGGGGGGCGGAGCACCCCCTCGTTGCGCCGATTGTGTAGCGAGGGGGGTCACAGGGGGTTTGAGGTGTACCCATAACCCCACTTTATGGGGTCTGGGACCCTATGTTAGGTTGGGCAGACCCACCTATGGTTTTGTGCATGATTTTCGCACATGTTTTTTGGACACGATGATTTTCGGTCCATGGTATTGGACACGATGGTTTTCGGTCCATGGTATTGGATGCTTCGGCATGTATAAATATGTATTATAACATTGAAAGGAACATAATGAAAAATCAAGCTGGTAATCCGATTTTGGGATCCAGGGGAAAATCTCTGTGTATATGTGTTTTATGTGTTATGCTCTCGCATTGTTTATTTTTTGTGATTTAGAATTCGTATGCAAGTCATTTCTGTACGGGGTTAAAACCTACATTTGGTATCAGAGTAGATTTGGCTTCAAGGGGACGCCTTTGTTACTGAGGGGTTTCGCTCGGGCCTGTGGTAGACCCTGTTCAATGGGAGATCTGCGAGATCGATTTTGGTGGTGAAAGAAGATGGCGAGCAATGGAAAGATAGAGATCGAGAAATTTAATGGTTAGAGTTTTGAGTTGTGGAAACTCAAGATGGAGGATCTGTTGGTGGATAAAGATCAGTGGATCACAGTAGATCCAGGTACTAAACCAACGGGAGTGTCCGATGAAGAATGGAAGAAGTTGGATCAGAAGGCAAAGAGCACAATACGATTGTGTGTCTCAGATTCAGTATTGCTGAATGTATCAGGGGAAGCTACGACGAAGGCTTTGTGGGACAAGTTAGGGACTTTGTACCAATATAAGTCTTTGGTGAATAAACTATTCCTACAGAAAAAGCTGTATAACCTGAGGATGAAAGATGGAGACTCGGTGACAGAGCATCTAAATGCATTTAATACTGTGGTAAGTCAGTTAGCATCTGTTGATATTAAAATTTCAGATGAAGATAAGTGCATCAGTTTGTTGTGTTCTCTACTAGATTCGTGGGATAGTCTTGTCATTGCAATAGATAGCAATGCAACTGCCTTGCAGTTTGATGAAATAGTCTCAGCCTTGCTAATAGAGGAGATGAGACGGAAAAATATGGAGAGCCAGAATGGTGATGCCTTCTCTGTACGAGGATGGTCCTAGAACAGAAACAAAAATAAATCATCGAGTGGGAGATCTAAATCTAGAGGGAGATCTAAATCTCCAGGAAAACCTGTAAAGGTGATGTGCTGGAAATGCGGAAAGGAAGGCCACTTTAAAAGGGACTGTAAATCTAAAGCTCCTGACAAAGGAAAGGGATCTGATGAGGCTCCTTCTGTAGAGGCAAAAACCACCTCAGATGAAGGTGGGGATGTGTACTTGGCTTCTTCAAGTACACATGTAGATCATGAGGCATGGTTGATTGACTCAGGTGCAACCTTTCACTTCACTCCCCATAGAGAGTGGTTCTGCGAGTATGAGAAATATGATGGTGGTGATGTCTTCTTGGGGGATGACAGGAAGGCTAGAATCATTGGTCGCGGAAAAGTAAAGTTGAAGTTGCAAGGTGGAAGGGTTAGAACACTTCCAGGTGTTCTAAATATTCCTGCATTAGCCAGAAATTGATTTCTATAAGCAAGCTGGATGATGCAAGTGTAAAAACAATGTTCGAGAAGGATACCTGCAAAATGGTTCGGAGAGCACTAGTATTGATGCGGGGAGTTCGGATTGGAACTCTGTACAAGTTGCAAGGTAGCACTATTCTTGATGGGTGCAATAGTTCTATGGTTCCTAAAAGTGGAGCAGAAAATCTAATGGTCTCTGGAGAGAAGACCATGCCATGGCATCAAAGGCTTGGACATATTAGAGAGAAGGGCCTTCGAATACTTCATGGTAAAGGTATGGTAGAAGGTATGAGTAATAGCTCTCTAGATTTTGATTTCTATGAAAATTGTGTATATGGGAAGCAGAATCGGGTGAGTTTCCCCTCTGGTGGTAAGAGGGCGAAACAGATATTAGAGCTTGTGCACAGTGATGTGTTTGGACCTGTGAAGGTTCCATCACTGGGTAAGTCTGTGTACTATGTATCATTTATCGATGACTTCTCAAGGAATACATGGATATATTTCCTTAAGAATAAATCTGAAGTCTTTGATAGGTTTAAAGAATTTAAGGCTCTGGTGGAAAACCAAACAGAGAAGAAGATAAAGGTGCTGAGGACAGATAATGGTGGAGAGTTTTGCAGCAAGGAATTTGAAGAATTCTGTAAGAAGTGTGGTATATCACGGTAGAAGACTACTCCATATACACCTCAACAAAATGGAGTTGCAAAAAGAATGAACAAGACGTTGATGTAAAGGGCAAGAAGCATGCTAAGTGGTGTTGGGTTAGGACAGGAATTCTGGGCAGAGGCGGTGGATACTGCATGTTAACTGGTCAACAGGTCACCTTCATCAGCGTTGGAGGATAAGACTCCACAAGAGGTATGGACTAGTAAGAAACCCTCTCTTTCACATCTAAGGGTATTTGGATGTGATGCATATGTACATGTTCCAAAGGAGAAACGAACCAAGTTGGATAGTAAATCTGAAAAGTGCATCTTTATTGGGTATAAGGATGGTTTAAAGGGTTATAAGCTTTGGAACCCAGTAACAAGGAAGGTTGTGTACAACCGAGATGTGGTGTTCAGAGAGGTGAAATATGTTATTAAACAAGAATTCCAACCAAAGGAACCTGAGAAAAAGGAAGAAGAATAAAACTCTACAGCACAGGAGGAATCAAAAGATGAAGAGCCACAAACTCCGGCTGTGAGAAGATCAGTTCGAGAAAGAAGGTAGCCAAAAAGGTATAGTCCATCTACTTTCTGTTCAAATTTTGCTTTGTCTATTACAGATGATGATCCCAGAACTGTGAAGGAAGCAGTGGATTCAGAGGATGGAAAACTCTAGAAAGAGGCCATGGTTGATGAAATGGTATCTTTGCACAAAAATGAGGCTTGGGATCTGGTGGAGTTTCCGGCTGGAAGGAAACCCATTGGCAGCAAATGGGTGTTCAAAAAGAAGATAAATGTAGAAGGAAAAGTGGAGAAATACAAAGCTCGGTTGGTAGCAAAAGGTTATTCCCAGGTGCTCGGAATTGATTTTGGTGATATTTTTTCTCTTGTTGCCAAGGTAACTTCTATTAGATTACTTTTATTTGTTGTTGCTGCTTTTGATTTTGAGGTAGAACAAATGGATGTGAAGACAACATTTCTTCACGGGGATCTGGAAGAGGAGATCTACATGAAGCAACCTGAAGGCTTTGCGGTGAAGGGTAAGAAAGATCTGGTATGCAAGTTAAAGAAGTCTCTGTATGGGTTAAAACAGTCACCAAGGATGTGGTATCAGAAATTTGATACATTTATACGGGGACTTGGCTTCACCAGAAGCAAAGCAGATCACTGTGTATTTTAAATTAATTGTTGACCGTGTTATTTATCTGGTCTTGTATGTGGATGATATGTTGCTAGTTGGAAATGACAAAGAAATTATCCAGGATTTGAAGACCCAATTGTCCTCCAAATTTGACATGAAAAATCTTGATGCTCCAAACTATATTTTGGGCATGGAAATTAAAAGAGATCATACAAAGAGGAAGCTCTAGTTAAACCAGAGGAAGTATGTCGAGACAATACTGCAAAGGTTTAATATGCAAGATAGTAAACCAGTGAAGGTTCCTATTCCTGTAGATGTGAGGTTATCTGTTGAACAGTGTCCCAAGACACAAGAAGAGGAAGAGGACATGTCCCGTGTTCCATATGCAAGTGCAGTCGGTAGCCTGATGTATGCAATGGTCTGTACTAGACCAGACATTGCACATGTAGTGGGAGTATTGAGGAGGTTTATGTCAAAACCAGGGAAGGAGCACTGGACAACAGTGAAGCGGGTTTTTAGGTATTTGCGTGGCATTAGTGATTATGGTTTGTGCTACCAAGGAAGACCAGGATTAGACAGAGTGTTGGATATTCATGGCTTTGCTGATGCAGACTGGGCTGGATATCTAGATCAGAGAAGATCTACAAGTGGGTATGTGTTTAACCTATTTGGAGGTGCAGTCAATTGGATGAGTAAGAAACAATCTGTAGTGGCACTATCAACTACAGAGGCAGAATACATGGCAGCCACTCATGCAAGCAAGGAAGCAGTTTGGTTGCAGAGATTGTGTTCAAGTATGGGGTTAGAACAGGAAGCTATAAGGATAGACTGTGACAGCCAAAGTGCAATTTCCTTGGCAAAGAACCCTGCATATCATTCAAAGACAAAGCACATTGATGTTCAGTATCACTTTGTGAGGGATATGATAGAAGACAAAAAAGTGTTGCTGGTAAAGGTGGACACTTTGAAGAATACTGCAGATGCATTAACAAAATCTGTGAGCTCTGAGAAGTTCTCTTGGTGTAAAGAAACAATGGGCGTTTTAGGGCTGGAAAAATGACTAAGCTCTCTTGTGGCCCCCTGTGGAAAGAAAACAACAAGTGGGAGAATGTTGGGTTGTGTTAGAGGGGGGACGGAGCACCCCCTTCGTTGCACCAATTGTGTAGCGAGGGGGGGTCACAAGGGGTTTGAGGTGTACCCGTAACCCCACTTTATGGAGTCCGGGGCAACGCCCCAAAAATTTTGGTTATGCTAGGTTGGGCAGACCCACCTATGGTTTTGTGCATGATTTTCGCACATGTTTTTTGGATGCGATGGTTTTCGGTCCATGGTATTGGATGCTTCGGCAAGTATAAATATGTATTATAACATTGAAAGGAAAATAATGAAAAATCAAGCTAGTAGTCCCAGTTTTGGGATCCAAGGGAAAATCTCTGTGTATATGTGTTATGCTCTCGCATTGTTTATTTTCGGTGTTTTAGAATTTGTATGCAGGTAATTTCTGTACAGGGTTAAAACCTATAGGGAGGCCTGGCCACTCTCTGGAATCCCCATGCCCTCCATCTTATAAATGCAGAGGCTTCCAGATCATACATCTCCCTAGAAATGCAAATCATAGGGGAATCCAATACATACTTGTGTACTAATATTTACAACCCCCAAAGACTAGAGGATAAACTGTTGATGTTAGATCGCCTCTCCAAGATGCAACGTAGACATCCTACGGCTAAAGCTATCTATGGAGGAGATTTTAACATGATTACCTCACTGACAGAAAAGAAAGGAGGGGTAAGAATGCTAAATCGAGATGCAAAGGCATTCAATAGCTTCATCAGAACAACAAATCTTGTTGATATCCTCCCCAAAAATGGGCTCTACACTTGGAATAACAAAAGAGGAGGAGAAATACAGATTGCCTCCAGACTAGACCGTTTTCTTATAGCAAAAGCCACCCTCCTTGAGGGGGTCAATGTAGAATCAAACATTATTCCTTGTGGAGGCTCTGATCATTGGCCCATCACCATGGATGCAGCCATCCTCGGCACTCCAAAAAACAGACCTTTCAGGTTTGAAAAATTTTGGTTAAGCCACCCGGAATTCACTTCTAAAATCAAACATTAGTGGCATGAGAAGCTAGACACCAAAGGCACCAAAATGTACTGGTTCCAATCCAGATTAAAGCACCTCAAAGCTCGGTTAAAGTCCTGGAACCAAGAGGTCTTCGGGAACGTCTTCAAAGACAAACAAGTCCTGGAGGAACAGATGGCACAGATCCACACAACATGGTTCAAAGGGGACATCACCAAGGATCCCATTAGCACATAGCAAATCCTCATGCAGAAATGGAATGAAAGATGCCAGGAGGAGGAAATACTATGGAGACAAAAGTCTTGCATTCAATGGCTCAATGAAGGGGAAAAAAACACCAAGTTTCTCCATCGTTCGGCTATAGATTACAGGTGCACCAACAAAATCACCCGGCTGAAGGATGAACAAGGTACTCCCCTCCACTCTCATTAGGATATTTCCTCCCTCCTCACTGATCACTTTAGCCACATAGAAACAAAACCACACATTAACAGGGAAGAGGCTATTAGGGAAGTCATGTCCTCTATACCAAGTTTAATTACTAAAGATCATAATAAATCTTTAGACCACCCTGTTACCATGGAGGAGGTGAAAGATGGAGTGAAAGAGATGCCTAATGGAAAGGCACCAGGACCGAATGGTTTCACCATTGATTTTTATAAAGCTTGTTGGGAAATTGTGCGATTGGAAGTGTGGGAGGTGGTGGAAGATTTCTGAAAATCTTCTTCCATCCTCAAATCCCTTAATTCTACCTTCATCGCCCTTATTCTCAAAGAGGAGGCAGCATGCACCCCTTCAAAATTTCGACCTATCGCTCTGTGCAATGTTCTTTGTAAGATTATCTCCAAAGTAATGGCCAACAGACTGAAGCCTATTCTTCCTTTGATAATCTCAGAGGAGCAATCTGGTTACGTGGAGGGCAGACAGATCATGGATAATGTCCTGCTAGCACAAGAAATGGTTCACACTCTTCAATCCCAGAAAAAAGCAGGTATGATCATTCAGTTGGACCTCTCGAAAGCCTATGACAAGGTCAGGTGGAGATATCTGGAAGCCATTCTAGAAGCCTTAGGATTTGGCCAACGATGGATCAACTGGATTCTAGCCCTAGTCAAATCCCCTAGCTTTTCTATCCTGGTCAATGGAGCTCCCACCTTCCCCTTTGCCCCCTCTAGAGGCATTCGTCAAGGGGATCCCATTTCCCCTTTTCTTTTTGTAATTTTGATGGAAGGCCTGAGTCGCATCATTAAAACTGCAAAGGAGAGAGACCTTATCCAAGGCCTCCAACCCCTGCCACCCTGCCTGGCCACTACTCATCAACAATTTGTGGACGATACCATGCTCTAGGGAACTCCAACGATTTGGGAAGCCCAAGTTTTTAAATCTATCCTTAATCTCTTCAGTCAAGCAACAGGTATGGACCTCAATTTGGACAAATCCTCCATTTTCTTTTTCAATACTCACTTAGCGATCCAGAAAAATCTTACTGCTATCCTTGGGTTCAAAAGGCAAAGCCTTCCCTCTAAGTATCTAGGTATCCTTCTCACTGATAAACCCTGGCAAAAGATCCACTAGGAGAAACTGCTCTCCAACCTCGAAAATCAGAGTAATCACTGGACTAATAGGGTCCTTAACTTCGCTGGCCGGCTTGTCCTGACTAAGGCTGTCCTACAAGCCATCCCTTAGTATATGCTTTCCATCCTCCTGGCTCCCAAAGGAGTGCTCCAGAAGATTAGAAACATTCAAAGAACCTTCTTATGGTCTGGAAAATCTGACAAACAGAAATGGGCTCTAGCAGCTTGGGAAAAACTCTGTAAACCCAAGATCCTAGGTGGTTTGGGACTTCAAGACCTGGACACAGTAAACAAAGCCTGTGGGGCCAAAATCTGGTGGAGATGGGTCAAAGAACCACAGACACCCTGGGCCAGACTTTGGAAAGCCAGGTATGCTGAAAACTAGCACCCTTAGTATCTCATTCGAATTACCGACCCTCCAGCCGGTTCCCCCATTTGGAACTTGGCAAAGGCCAATCGAAACATCATACAACATCACTACTTCTGGGAAATATGCAATGGTAACACATCTCTCTTTTGGGAAGATGCTTGGCAACAAATTCCCAAGCTTGAAAGTCCTAATTATCTTCCCCTACAGCACAGGTACCAGGAACAAGGAAAGCTCACGGTGAACCAATACTGGAAAGACAATATTACAGACCAGCACTGGAGGCATTGGGACCCTAATACTACCCCACAGGCAAATGGAATGGATAACCTTATCTTATCCTTGCACTCTTGTCTGGATAAAAGGAAGATCCGTTACTCTTAGGATGAAGATCAACTAAGATGGGGCAATCTAGATGGAGGCACCTTCAACGTAAAGGAAGCCAGACTTTATTTAGAACATAGGGATCAGGAAGAGAAAGTGAATTGGCACAAAAATGTCTGGGACACCACCATTTGGCTGAAGATAAAAACTTTCTTATGGCTCTTAATGCATTGTAAGATCCTTACTTGGGAGAACCTATGCAAAAAAGGTTTCATTGGTCCATCCTGATGTCCCCTCTATGAAAAAGAATAGGAGTCGATGAATCATCTCCTCAACAACTGCCAATGGACCAAAAAACTATGGGTTTGGATGGAGGAAATCTTCAAACAAACAAATAGGAACAAAGAATCCATACAAGATAGCATAACCAATTGGTGAACCAAGTATTCTAGCTACGACACTGTAAACATCCTATGGAAGCTAAGCCCTGGTTTTATAATCTGGTCCACATGGAAAGAAAGAAATAAAAGAATTTTTCAGAAGGATTCCAGGCAGCTAGATACCATTAAGACAAACATAATGCAGAATATGCATGAAACTACCCTTACCAGGTGTAAAGTAGAACAGGCAAACAGGCTATTCGCAAATGACAGGCGAATTCTGCAGTCTTTTGGAATAAGTGTTGCAATTGACTTCAACTCTCCGGCGCAAAGACCTCAACCCGATTCTTCTCTGCTGTCCTGGCAACCTCCTCTACTGGGATTTCACAAATTAAATTTTGATGGAGCCTCTCGGGGCAACCCTGGCCCTACCGGCCTTGGAGGTGTAATTCGCAACCACAATGGAGAAATTCTTCACATATACAACAACTCTCTGGGGGAAGCCACCAACAACGGGGCAGAATTTGCAGCTCTGGAGCAAGGTTTGCAAATCCTAATCAGATTGGGGAATGGGGCAACAATAGTGGAAGGAGACTCGCTCTTAGCCATCAATGCTGCGAGAAAAATGCAAAATGGTTTGTGTTCTGAGAAGGTAACAAAGCACTGGTGCCTAGCCATGGTCACTGAGCTCATCGCCAAACATCTCTCCACTCTCAATGGGGTCGTTCTGCAGGCAATCAGGCATAGTGCGAATGCAATGGTGGATATCCTAGCCAACCACATGGTCGACCATCGGAATGATAACATTAACACTTGTTGTCAGGATGTCGCATGTGCCAATCTTCGGGACAAACGCCTACAAATCTCAAGGCAAGACCTCACAGGGATGTGAGGAGAGAAGGATGACATACAGGATATCGATCATCAATGATTTATGTGGTTCGCTAGAAAGTTTCACTCCCTAATCCATAATGCCTGGAAATGGCACCACTGGGGGGTGTCCTATGGCTTGCATCGGGAAAGGTGGAAGATCTACCACAGGGATAGAGGTCAGCTCACCTATCACGATTCAAAGTACATGGGGCCTCGTTTCTTCAGTAATGAGAGTGGCAATCTAAATGCACACAAATGTAATAATGAGAAGTTCGTCAATCACCTGTTGGGGATTCAGACTGTCAGAAACATGGAAAACACAGAGCTTTCGGTTAAGACTGTGGGCCCTCACACCACATCCCTCACTATTAGTACATAGACCACCTGGATAGATTTTACATGCCTCCATTATTTTTCAGAGCTCAGCCTTGTGTGTACTATGTCGTGTATAGTAATCCAATTGTCAATTGCAAGAACCTACAATAGGGTTATGGCCGAGAGAAACATCCATAGCACTAGAGCGACCAGGGAACTAAAAAGAGCCTGGGAGAATTACAAGGCTTCTGTCTCCAAGAAAGGTAAACAGTATATTGAAGAACTCCAAGTCAAGGTGAACGAAGCCCATGAAGGGATGGACATTAATACTATTAGTGAGGAGGTTGATTGGCTCTCGGACCTGGGCACCCCAGCAACTAGAGCAATCTAGTTCCTAAGAACTCAAAGTGAGGTTTGGCGAATGAAAACAATGCTAGTTAAAGCCTTGAGCATGCAAGGAGCGGCTTTGAAGGAAGCCTACCAAGCGAACTCCCTAGCCTCGGCCAAGAATTCAGCGAGGCTAGACAAGATGGAAATAACCATAAACTCCCTCATGGGCGAACTGTGAATGCTGGCTCAAAGCTTGGAAGGTTTCATTCGGCTTTTCAAGCTGTCTATTCGCCAGGGGCTTAATGTCGCTATTGATATCCTTGAGGACGACTCCAAACAACCATCATCAAACGTCACAGATCCCGCAGTACTCCCAAGGGAGATGATGGAGCTGGTTCGAGTTTTGTTGTTCCATCCGAAGTCGCAAAAATTGACCAGTAGGATTCCAAGGAGGTGGTCCTCTTCTGTGGGTTCCTATATGTCCTATGTTGTTTGGTTTTTCTTTACCAGTGTCTGTTGAATGTAAATTGTAGCGGGCCTTTAAGTGGCCTTCTATGTCTATAGTTACTTTAGTTATGTCTGGCAGCACTGTGCGGTTAGCCATTCTCTGTTTCAACCTATGTTTGACTACGGTTCAGCTATAGATGCTTATACGCATAAAATTTCCTGTCCAATATGGCCTTTGTAAGCGGACTTATGTTTTGACAAGCCTACTTATCTCTAGTCTTTCTAGAAATGACAGACCCCTCTTGTAACCATATGTAATATTTTTGTGATCTAATATATCAACTGATTTACAACAAAAAACACACTCAATTATGTTATTATGTATATTAATAACAATCGCAACCTTTATGTTAACAATGTTATTGTATTATTAATTATAAATTAAATTTTATGGAAATCTAGATCTATCAACTTTGTTTTTTAATTTGTATATATTCTAAAACATGTTCATTTATATATGTTAATTCTAAAATGTTTTTTTTTAATTTTATTTATTTTGTATAATTATTTATTTCTGAATTTAAGTTTAATGTAGATTTCGAAAATATTCTAGTTAATTTTGGATTATTAAAATATTTCTAGATGCAATAGACATTAACTAGATAAATTATTTGATTCCACCAATATCCATTAAATCTCAAAATATTCTAAAAATCCGTAATCAACCTAAAAATGACCAATACCCAATTTGCATGGCTCTGATATCGATATTTTTGTGTTGGTGAAATTCGATAACCTTTATCCTGAGCAGATATTGAGTAACGGGAAATACAGCAGCATTGAGCACAGGAGCGTGGTACACAAGGACTGCTCAAGGATGTCATGGGCCGTGTTTTGCACTCCGCCATGTGATGCGCTGATTTCACCCCGGAGAGAATTGATAGATGACCGTCATCCTCCATTATACCAGCAGATTTCTTATCGGGAGTATCTCAAGAACTTTTTCAAGAAAGGATTGGATGGAAAGGGCCATGTCACACAACAAAATCCATTGCCTTCTTGAATGTCACATCGAGCAATATTGCCTATAACTTACTATCTATAAATCTCAATTTGTCCTCTCCATGAGGACTTATGTATCCACACATCTGTAATTCAGTGATAATTCAATATGCATTATGTTGCATATAATTTTTCAGTATTTTTACATTAGAATTATAAATAAATAAATTAAAAAATATGAAATAGAAATCATCTTTTTTTATGCATTTAATGGTTCATTAATAGAAATTACAAGTGATAAGGGTGTTATTTAAATATTTGATGTTTTGGAGTGTTTTTGGCTAATTTTATTTTATATTTTTAAATTTTGTTGTTTAAATTGATTTTTGATTGTATATGTTAATATATATATATATATATATATATATAGAGAGAGAGAGAGAGAGAGAGAGAGAGAGAGAGATTTTAATTTTTATTGTTTAAATTGGTTTTTGATTATATATACTAATTCAGTAATATTAATATTTTTATTTCTAATATTTATTTTTATTATTTAAATTGATTTTTGATTATATATACCAATTCAATGCCTTGAGAAATTACACGACACTCAAATCATAAAAAAGAAAATCACTCAAGTTTATGATCTAACCAATTTTAAGAAATTTTATTTTGACCCAAAAAAATAGAAAATATGTTTTCAAAACATCTAACAAATACACTAGCCGGATAAACATCCTTGGCCCATCTGCCTGTCATTTATGACAATTTTCTGCCCATCTGACCGTTAGTCTGTCACTTATCTTCCATCCTCCTCTTCCACTTGCCTTCGCTAACCTCAGCCGTTTCTCTGAACTATCGCTCAAACCTGTCTGTGGCAGTCTACTCCTCCCGCACTCATTACTCTTGGTGCTCTCTCATTTTCGGGATCC
Source organism: Pinus tabuliformis (assembly GCA_031772625.1). Taxonomy (NCBI): domain Eukaryota; kingdom Viridiplantae; phylum Streptophyta; class Pinopsida; order Pinales; family Pinaceae; genus Pinus; species Pinus tabuliformis. Next base: position 417,345,632 of record CM062815.1, read on the forward strand.
TGTCAACCACGTTGCAGAGGAAAAATTCTCCATTTCGATATAAAACTTCATTTTGATTCATGTGTTGGGTTTAGTGCATTTCCCAGTTGAACATACCTTGTGTCAGAATAATCACGCACGTATGTTCACATTTAGGCAAAGATTAAATATGATGTCTATTCATATGCCAACGAAGAATTATTTGTCGACATTGTAGGTAATAGAGAAATTAATAGTTGGCAAGGTAATCAACGGAGTCACTATTGAATCTACTGCTCATTCATGTATAAATTAGAGTGTTTGTGAATGAAATTTGCAAGATTGTACTCTAATATTGTATCAGAGCCGGTGGAGATCAGAATTGGGTATGAGTGTTGCAATTGTTTGTAGTTGTAACCGGCTGCATGGAGATTAGACCAGGATAAGTGTCTATAGTTGTAACCGGCTGTGTGGAGATTAGACGGACATAAGTGTCTGCAGTTGTGTGACTATTATATCTAAAGATTCAGAATTTGTAACCCGCTGCCACCGAGATGTGAGGAGTGTCTGCAATGGTAGTCGCCGAAGGATTGCTGTTAAGAAACCCCTGCACGTTTTAGCGTGTCACCTTCAACCACAAGATATTTAGGTATTGTTTGCAGTCTCTTTTTTTTTGCAGTCATGACCACCGTTTTGGTTGCTCAGAGTGCATGTAATGCATTGTGAAGCTTTCCTTGAATTTGCATACAGTTCTTAATTTTCCATCTGCTCTCCACGACACTGTGTAAGAGGTTAAAAGATTGATTTTTTAATTTTAAAGCCAAAGCCTTGTTCGAAACCCCTGAGCTTAAGTCGATTGCTAATTCCCCAAACATTTGGGAATCAGATGGACATGGGTGCGATTTGATTCCCATTCGAATCAACAATCGACATAAGGAAGACCGTTGGAAACACTTGTTTTGGCTTTGTTGTTATGGAGAGAAAATTACTTATGGTTTAAGGAGACATAAGAGCTTTGGTTTTGTTATATGTGAAGAGTATTTCTATCCATTTTTTTTAAGAGAGTTGCATAATTAAAAAAAAGGTTTGTTTATCAAAAATGAAAAATAATGTTTTCGAAAGGAAGTTTTTTGTTGTTGTTAAGCTTGGCAGGTCTTTCTTTTTCTATTTATAAACAATGGATTTACACCACATATGTGAGATAGGTGGGCCTCAACTTGCCCAGTGGAACATCAAGTCTGTTGGCCATCTATCCTCGTTATAAGCCATCCAAAAATAGTAAATCATTTTAACAAAGCTAGATAAGTATCAGTTTCATGGTAAGATTCTATATGTCTATCATAAGCATGCATATTTTAAAGTAAATGCTACCCGTAAAAATAAAAAATGCCCAGGTAACTAGTTATTCCTGTTGTTCTTCTGAAGCTGGCTCGACTAATGTTGGGTCCTTGGCAGAGTCACTAGGCATCTCAGCCAGTTCAATGATGCAAGGGATGTGCCTTTGAATTCTGTCCAGGCAAATGTCCTATTTGTGAAGCTGAAATTGAATTTGCTACAAATCTTTTTTATAGTTAGGCATGTCTTGGAGAGTCAGTGCCATCCCCACTAATATTTGCTCCATCGCCTTCCCCATAAGGCTCTTCATAAGCCAGTATAGATAAAGGGTCTGTTTAAACTAGGTTATTCTGCCTCTCGTGTTCCCACGGTCCGGGATTACAGTCTGCCAGTTCTCCATCTCCTCCTCGGATTCACCTTCCTGTTTAATATCCCCCTTCCATTCTTCCAACAACTTGCAGACGCTAGCATCCGTTCCCTCCCTGTAGGCTGCCACAGCTTCGCTAATGAGGTGTTCTACCGGTTTCTACCTCTTCTCGGTTCCGAGGTGCTTGGGCCATTTTCCTATGCAGGCTCCCTCCCACATCTTCCATGCCCTCTTCCTCTTACCGGCCGAGCCATCTCCTCTTTGTCCACTCCTTGTTCACTTGCTTCTTGGAAAAATGACTGGTTGCTTGATTCAGGAGCAACCTGCCACATGACTCATAGAAAAGATTTTTTTGAAGATTTCACTGACAATGTTGATGGAGCAGTATACTTTGCAGATCAATCAAAAATCAAGCCATCAGGGCTCGGCACAATCAGGCTTAAACTGCATGATCTTCCAGACTTTCTTCTGCATCATGTTCTATATCTTCCACAGCTCAAGAGAAACTTGTTGTCCTTGGTCCAAATTCACCAGCAAGGTCACTCCATTCATATGTTTGATGGCAAGCTTGAGGTAAGAAAAGCATCTGACCACTCACTTGTCATGAGGGGAATAGAAGAAGAAAGGCTTATCAAGCTGCAAGGAACCTCTGCTCGAGCACAACATTTCTCATACAATTATCATCACTAAAAAGGTACACTTCCATCAAGTTTATTATGGCATGCTAGATTTGGAAATTTGAACTATGACAGTCTCCGCTTGTTGAAGAAAAATGGTGTTGTTGGTTTGCTACAATTCCTAGGAAACTTAAGCAATGTGATTCTTGCATTCTAGGAAAGCATAGCAAACAGTCTTTTCATGATTCACATTCAAGAGAACATAGAAAACTTGAACTCATTCATTCAGATTTATGTGGTCCAATGCCTGTTCCTTCTACAAATGGAAATAAATATATCATGACATTTATTGATGACTACACCAGAATGTGTTGGGTTTATTTATTGAAGAACAAATTTGATGCTTTTCAAACATTCAAGAATTTTCATAAATGGATTGAAAATAATGCACAATCTCATATTGGGTCTATTCACACTGATAATGGAAAAGAATACACATCAAATGAATTTGAAAACTATCTTCGCCAACATGGGATCAAGTATCAAACAACTGTGCCTTATAATCCCCAACAGAATGGTGTCGCAGAAAGAATGAATAGGACAATCTTAAATATGGTACGATCCATGCTGTTCTTCAAAAATGTAAAGATAATGTTTTGGGCTAATGCTATTCTATGTGTTGCATATATAAAGAATAGATGTCCATCTAATGCTATAAGAAACAAGACTCCATATGAAATGTGGTATGCACATGTTCCTTCGGTAAAGCATCTCAGGGTCTTTGGTTCCGCCTGTTATGCCTTGATACCAAAGGTACATAGAAACAAACTTGGTGCTATAAGTCGTAAGTGTATCTTCCTGGGGTATTCAAACACCTCCAAAGCATACCACCTCTATGATGAAGTAAATAAGAAGTTTGTTGTATCTAGAGATGTAATTTTTCTTGAATCATCCAAAACTGACAATGTTGTTGAGTGGCAACTTGATCACTTGGATAGATTCAAAAAAGCAAAATAATTTCAAGAATTTGATAATCAGATTCCACATCTTGAAGGGGGGATTCCTATACTAGATCAACATGTGGAATCTTCTTCGGAAGAAAACTCTCCCCTGCATGAAAATCCAACAAAGGATGATGCTTTAAGTGATGTAATTGATAGAATTGGGAGACTCCATCTTGATTCAGTCCCAACTCAATCAATGGAGCAGCCTGGACCATCTGAGAAAGGTTCCCCAAAGTGGCTGACAAAGACACTTGAAAGTGTTCATCCTGATGAAGTTGGAAAGACAGGAACCAGAAATTCAAACTGGAAAAATGGAGGTGATGTAGATGACTCTAATTCACCTGTTGATATGGATGCTTCTTATGATTGTGAATTGAACTTGTCTACAGATTTTGAACCAACTTCCTTCAAAGAAGCTGCTTCTCATGATGAATGGAAGAAGCGATGCAAAAGGAGTATGATGCCCCCATAAACAAAAACACTTGGAAGCTGGTTGATCCTCCATTAGGAACCAAACCAATTGGCTGCAAGTGGGTCTACAAGAACAAGTATAAATCTGATGGCTCACTTGACAAGCACAAAGCTAGGCTTGTGGCAAAAGGTTTTGCACAGAAGGAAGGGTTCGATTATGAGGAGACTTTTTCCCCCACAGCAAAATGGGCTACCATCCGAACACTCTTTGCACTAGCAGCTGAGAACGGTTGGAAAGTCCATCAAATGGATGTAAGAATTGCTTTCTTGAATGGAGATCTAAAAGAGAATATTTTTATGTCCCAGCCTGAAGGATTTGTTGTGAAAGGATATGAACATAAGGTATGCAAACTTGTGAAGTCCTTGTATGGCCTCAAACAAGCACCGCGAGCTTGGTATGAAAAACTAAGGAGCATCTTCTGAAACTCAATTTCAAACATTTTGATCTAGATGATGCAACTTTATTTGTCAAGAAAGTTGGCAAAACAGTTGTATATCTTATGGTATATGTAGATGATATTTTGATGACAAGGAACAATGAAAGCTACATTTCATTCATAAAGAAGGAATTGGGGAAAAGTTTTGAAATGACTGATTTGGGCTATGTTCATTACTATCTTGGCATTGAAGTAACCCAACATCCAAATTCCATATTTCTTTCTCAAAAGAAATACATTAGAGATTTGTTGATTAGGTTTGGCATGACAGAGTGCAATGCTCTTACTACTCCAATGGAACAAAACTTAAAGCTCACATCTATTGAAGGAAAAGAATTTGAGGATGCAACAAAGTATAGACAGCTTGTAGGAAGTCTCAACTACCTAGCTACTATTAAACCAGACATTTCATTTGTTGTTGGAATCCTCTCCAGGTTTATGCAAAATCCTTGTGAGGGACATTGGTCTGCTGCAAAAAGAGTTCTAAGGTACTTGAAGGGAACTCAAGACTTTGGAATCAACTATACACAGGTACATGACTTTAGCTTGATTGGATACTCTGATTTAGACTTCGATGGAGACAAAGAAACTGGGGTATCAACTTCAGGATATGCTATGAGTCTTGGATCAGGAGCTATCTCCTGGAGATCACACAAACAATCAGTTCCATCAGATTCCACAACAAAATCACAATACGTGGCAACAGCTGAAGCAACAAAAGAAATTGTGTGGCTCAGGAAAATTCTTGAATATTTGTAGGTAAAACAAGTACAATCAACTCCACTCATGATTGACAATACCTCTGTAATAAAGTTGGCCAAGAACCCAAAATTCCATGACCGAATGAAGCACATCAATACTAAATATCATCTAATTCGACATCATGTTGAGGCCAATACAATCCATCTCCGTCATTATTCCACAAATGAGCAAATTGCAGACATCTTCACCAAAGCGCTTGGAAGAGAAAAGCTTGAATGATTCAGAATGATGTTTGGACTCACCAACATCACTTCAGATTAAGGGGGGAATGTTGACACCGAATCCTTGTGATTGGGTGAATTTATGTAAATAGATAAATTAGAAATATGAACAGTCATCGGGAGATGAACTGAACAATCTCTCCCTCATGTATATAATGAAGACCTACCTGATGGAATAAAAAACACGAATCATTTTTTCCTTATGGAGTTACTGCCTGACTTGACAAAAACACAGTCATGCACTAGCATTGATGCGCTTTATACTATAACCACATGAGTGATGGTGCACACATACATATGACGAACCATGGGTGTTTCAGAAATTTAAATTTCATAGTGGTACGACATACTTGTGCACTAGTGCACACATATAGCTTGTTGGTACTGATAAGGTACATTCAGGTTATCGAACTATAGGAAAATTTTTAAATATTTATTTGTGACATGTTTGTTAAATATAAATGGATTAGGAGTGGTACACCAACACAAAATCTTTCACATCTTTCCCGATGTGTTTATATTTACAAAATGCATTGCCACAATGGTGGTGCATTATGTTCATGCACTCAATTGCGACACTGCACCAAGTGCGAGTTGAACATATCGAGAGAACCACACATCAAAATATTTTTTTTTTGCAAAAGCAATGAGAAATTCAACCTAATTTGCAATTATAATCCACTAAAAACTTAAATTATAAAGAAACATAAAAATCACCTGGACATTTAGTCATTGGGGAGGCATTGTGGACATACAATGGAGAAAAAAAAATTCACACCATTTGAAAAAATTGGAAACTCAAACAATGAGCACGGTATTGCAAGGTGGTGAACAAGAGAAGCACTGATGTAAGGGCACTTGCACGTGGCAAGAATGGCACCGATACTTCATAGCTCTCCTGCAATATATATGGTAAAAATGAAAATTATGTCTAGGAGAGTTTTTTTTATTTAACCCTCCTCTGGTGTTTTTCAAGGAGCGCACTGGGGTGGGCTATAACCAAAAGCACCATGTTTTTCTAAAATTTAAAATTATCTCGGTGCTTTATCGAGATGCCATGGGGCTTTACATGACTGGTAACACACCAGTGTTGTGGTTTTACAATAACACTATTTTTTTTTAATTCCAAATTGTCTTTCGATATGCTTTATAAGATTCCCCAGGGCGTTGTTATATGTTTGCTAAATCGGGACATCGTTTTCGAATGACACTGGTACATTTTACTATATGAAGGAATTTGATGCTAGTGAATATTCAAACATTCATGCGTTTGGGTATTTAGCGCACCGTGTTTTTTTATTTTTCAAAAAAAAAAGAATCTACGGTGCACCATGGTATATGAAACTCCTGTGCGTGTATGGATAATAAAGCGCTGGCGTGCTTGAATAATTTAGATGCACCATCAAAAAAACATTTGCTAAAACATATGTCCGCCCGCCTCCACTACAAACAAAATTTTGGGCTATTTTTATAGGGCCTCTGCAAAAACCTCCACTTGAAGGTTTTTTCCTTGTAGTGAAGTGATTCAAAGGGCATATATATATATATATATATATATATATATATATATATATATATACATACATATAATTGATTCCAAAATGCCTCCCAAACAACAAAATTCTACACCCATTAAGCCCTCATAAAGCTCTACTATGACGCATGAAGAAGAAGAAATGCAACATGGTATATCAAAGTTATGGGACCATGTACAACAACTTTCGCTCTCACAAAGAGCAAACAAAAATGAATTGGAAGCAATGATGAATGTTAACATGGATGGTTAAAAAGTAGAAATAGAAGGCTTGAAGGAAGTTTTGACAAAGTTGCTACAAGAAATGTTACCTAATGGTGATAAGGTATTCCATGAAATTCATGATGAGAACAAAAGGAATGTGAATCATGATTTTAGAGACTCTAAGTTTAGGAAGTTTTATGGAAAGGACCTTTTAACATGGATACTACAAATGGAGCAATTCTTTGATCTACACGATGTACAACACACACAAAATGTATACATTGCATCTTCATATTTAAAGCCCAATTAGTTTGTGTGGTATCGATGGATTTGTTCTCATAAATCACTTATCACTTGACAATTTTTACAAAGGAATTGATAGCACATGATGATGATACAAAGAGAAATACCTTCTTTAGCCAATCGAAAAATCCCAAACAAAAGGGTTTACTTGGGGAGCACATTGAGGACTTCCAAAGATTGAATATCAAGGTAACTAATATTCGAGAGGATCATTTTACAAATGTTTTCATATATAAATTATATAGAGAAAGAGATCAATGGAGGTGCAAACATTTTCTCAAGTTTTGCACTAAAAAAAAGTTCTCATTTTAAAGAGATTTGATTCCTCTCGATAATAGGTAGATCTGAACTTAAGATAACTATATGATGTTATAATATAAATTTTAGGATAATATTATATTCGATATATTATAATATATATTAAGATATATATTAATATCCCTATATATTACATATTAATATATGAAGCTAAACATAAGTTTAATACAATTGTTACAATCAAGTATGATAGAGAGATGTTGTAAAGTAATCAATGTTATGTAAACGTTTTTACTAGGTAAAATTAAAATAACCTTATGTTAAGATGAAAATAACTTTAAAGTAAAATATGTGAAATATATTTTATTTAACTCTGGATCTACCAAATGCAAACTTCTTTTAGAGTGAAAAGAGATTTGATCCCTCTAGGCATGATAGAGCCAAATCTCTTGAAATGTAAGCTCGTTATTCTCAATCACTTTATATAATATAATCATAATTGACATTAAAATATTTTAGTACCTATTTTTAATAAATAACGTATATTAATTTCATATTAAAAATAAAATAAATTATATATTTTTTACTTTTGGAAAAATAATTGAAATTTACATAAAATTATTGTATTTAAAATAAATATCAAATAATTTTAATTTTTTGTATATATAAAATTGATATAAAAAATATTAATTAATAAAAGTATTCCAATATTTTTATTGGAAATTAAGATTAAAATATTAAAAAAAATACATGGTCTCATGGCGTACAAACGTGTTTTTTTTTAATTTCTGAAAAGTTTTTAAAGTCGTGCCAACTCTAAAGTCGGCTAGTTATCAACATCCACGGGATTACTGTGTTTTGGATTATAGAGCCTTGTCCCCACTCATTCTCCTTTTAAAGTGGCTTGCGATGTCAATGGGATGTTATCAACATCCACGGGATTACTGTGTTTTGGATTATAGAGCCTTGTCCCCACTCATTCTCCTTTTAAAGTCGCTCACGATGTCAATGGGATGTCCTATGGACCCACTGTACGTTATGGTTGATATACGTAATTCTCATGGATCACATCTATAGGAAACTAGTGGTCTTGTACGTTATGGTTGATATACGTAATTCTCATGAATCACATCTATAGGAAATTAGTGGTCTAGTATATATATGACCTGTTGTGTCTTGGCTAGAAGAGTAGGTGACTCCATAGCAGACATCTTCACTAGTGGCAGCCAATAAGATTTGATCTGGGTCTGTTAAGGATAACTCTCACCAAGGTCTGTTCAGGATAACTCTCACCAATTACCGATTATCGATATACTTAATTCTCATCAATCACATCTATAAAAAACTAGTGGTGCCAGGAAACATCTATAAAAAACTAGTGATCCCGGGAAACATCATCTACATAAATTCATTGATTTCCTTCGAATGAATATTGAATTCATAAATCTAGGCAGATGAAATGGATCTTGAATTTTTGTAAAGCACATTACTTTGGCTTAATTTGAAAGCTAACTAAATCCCTCACTCTGTTTTGCAGAAATTCCGTAATTGATTCAATTGCAACTTCTTAACTTCGTAAATTCAAGGAGGCATATGTGGATTGGACGACATAGTGAATATACTGGCCTGAAAACATTGAAGCATCCAAATGCCCTTCGTTGAGGTGAAACCATTTGCCAGTTCATGGGTATTGCGGTTAAGATAAGTATATCCATTTGCCATTTCATGGTTATTGCGGTTAAGATAAGTATATCCATTTTCCATTTCATGGGTATTGCGGTTAGATAAGTATATCCATTTTCCAGTTCATGGGTCAAGTATATATTTTATTTACATTCTGTTTCTTGAAAAGAAAAGATACAATATGAATATTCTTGCACATATTTTATTATACATATTATATGTGAATTTTGTGTGTTAAAAAATAATTAGATTTGTGATTTATTGAAATGGAAGATAAGTGAAAATGATTTAGATTTTGTGGTTACACAAAACTCACATTAGTTTTCTTAGTAAAGAAAATATATTACTACCCTTTCTTGTCTTTATATAACATTTCATGTGCCTTTTATGTAAGAAAAGGTAAGGCGCATGCTCTTTTCTTAAAAAGGGATTTCATAGTCATTTTCCTTTTCCTGAAAGTGAATATAGATTAAAGAGGGTAATTTGTGAAATATTCTCATAGCTAAGAGAGTTCTTTTGAAAAATAATACTTAGTATGAGAAAATATAATAACCTATGCATAGATGAAATGCACAGAGATAATATAAGTCATAGGAATCTTCTTTGGAAAGAATATGTTTTTTTCCTACGCATAAAAGATGAGTTAATTGTGGTAATTCCTTTGCAAGAGTTTGCAAAAGTTGCATGTATGAAGATATAATTATTGTGTTAGATATTTTAAAGAGAAACATGAATTTGTAGAACTATTGTGTTAGATCGTTTAAAGATAAATATGGCATGCATAAAAGGTTACCATTATTATTATCTTAGTTCTTAAGCCCAAAAGAAAGGTTGATTATAATACTTTCTTGAAAACAAATGCATGAGAAATTTGTTATGATGATTTCTTGAGAACAAATGCATAATAACTTTGTACATAAATGATAGAGAAACTATGTTGGATTCTTGAAAATAACTATGTGAAAAGAACACATATGCACATATGCAGAAGTTGATTACCATAATTGATTACATGTATGAAGATATAACTATTGTGTTAGATATTTTAAAGAGAAACATGGATTTGTATAAATATTGTGTTAGATCTTTTAAAGAGAAATATGGATTTGTGTGCATAAAAGAGTAAGTATTATGGAAAATAAAACAAGTAGTTACTTGGAATAAATTTACTAGCTTTCCTTTGTAAAATACATATATCCGCATGTAAGAAATAATGACTAACACATTAGTTCTCATTTAGAGCAATGCATATCATTGCGCACATATCATTGCGCATACAATAGATTTGGTAAATAACTTTATCTTGGGAAAGATGCTTTTCGAAAAGGGCCTTGTAATTGCTTGCACGATAATAATGTCTATCATGTTAGTCTTTCCTTATAAGAGATATGTACTTTTATGTATTATAATTATATCTACTGTATTGGAAAGATTACTTAGCAACATGCACAGAAAAGAAGCTAAGGGGTTAGCTGTCTTTGAATAAGTTTTTATCTAATTACATGCATGAAAAACAAAGATAAGTTTCTAGTATCCTTTAAGTGAAATGGATGGTTACAGTGGTTTCCTTTGGATATGAATGTGTGATGGTGCGAGAATGATCATATTAATGGGGTAATTATTTTGACATGCTTGATAATTATTTGTTTATACATGCATAATGTTGTAAGAAGAAGAATGTTGCAATATTATATTTACATCTCGTGTATGCACATGAATAGATGTTAAAAGATCGCTTTCAAAGAATGATTATTGATTGATTAATACTTTATCTAATCATGTTACCAAATATTTTTGATGACATCAATGATAGGAAATGATGGTGATTTGTGCAAAAGACAAATCATGTTCAATATTGTGACAAATAAGAACTAATGGTCTATGCTGATGAGTATGAGTTGTAGGATGGTCCACTGATGGGACAATCATGCCACAAGCATATAAAGAGTGGTCATTTGTGGGTAAATGGTTTTCATGATCATTGTAATAAATTTCAGTTGGGTATGTTGTATTTTAAATGATATTCCATTGTAATATTTTGTGACAGTGGTTAAGGGATGGAATCCCTTATAATCCATTGAGTGAGGGGTGAACACCCTCACGAGCACTTAATAATAAAACTAAATGTTTGTTGGTCAACACCCTACGGGGTTTCCAGGGTATATCCGTGTTCAATGATGCGATTTCTTATTATTTCAGTTCGGTGATGTTCATTCTTTGCATAATGTGATGTTGATAATGTCAAGTATGTGATTAATTAATATGGTTAAAGGAATCATGAAATGGATGCAAGGTTAGATCATACAGTTTATGTTAATTTACTACAATAATGGTTGTTAATGGTTATGCAATTATTGTTCCTCTACTGAAAGTTACTCTATGTAATGATCAAGATTTTATCAAATGGTTAATGAGGAATCTAGATTAATAATTTGGATAGTTACCGATGGGTAATTTGTGTAAAAATTTTCTAACTCCCTTCATTTTCATGTGAGGCTATCGAGGTATGTTACAAGTGGTATCAGAGCAAAAGGTTGCAGCACTGATGTCTTTGGGAATTTTTAAGCAAAAAGGAAATCGAGGTATGCTACTAGTGAGAATCAACTCAGATATGAGTCTAACAACCTACATATATATATATAGTAGACTACTTTTGACATGATATGTGTGATTCATGTTTATAAATGCAAGGAGTAGTAAGTAATAAAGTTTGCTGCAAAACTACATTCATGACATTTGAATCCTGATGAGGATAAAAGGCAATAAAACATTTGTCACACTTATGAACAATCTTGAAGTCTCACTAAGGAAGGTGACAATTAACTACCAACATTTGCAAATATGGAAATATTAATGATACATTTAGTGAACATGAAATTTACAATGCACTACTTTTAATGAGTGAATGCATGAATGTAAAATATGGGGAATGTCCTTAAATAGGACAATAGAGTGTTTTGGAAGGACATTGGAAGAACCCCTTTAGATATTGAAAATAAACACTAATTCAAGTAGTGAGATTAGACTGTAATAACTAATTGTTGATTAAGTCTTGTCATGGCTGCATTAAGATGGTTGGTAGTTGTGATTGGTTAGTGTTGCATGAATAACTAATAAAACTTATATGCATGAATTGAATTTGATTTAAGCTTATTACAATTCGTAAACAAGTGATTATGGTAGTTACTTCATGTATTGGTTTGTTAATGACAATACACTGTGGAAATTGGAAATGATTTAGAAAGTGAATACTTGTTAAATGATGCATATTTATGACTAACATTGCTGATGGGATTAAGTAGTGGTAGCTTAATGGCAACAAGAAAACCTGTCAAGGTAAAATCACATTGCAACCGTAAATGATAAAGTATAATGTTATATGATATGTATGATTGTGTTACTTGGAAAATCAAAATGCATACAATATGTATGTTATTTATGCTTCATTATGTAAATTATTTTGGGAAAGAGTGCTAAAAGAGAAATTTAACATGCCAGATAATTGTCGACAATTGTGAAAGGCTAGAAGGCCTTGGGTTGATGGCAGTTACCTACCCGGAGGGGTTGATGGTACTTACCTATCCGGATTTCCTCTCCCTAGAGATAAATGATCTCAGTAAGGGAAAAGAGTTGGCCAAGATGGTGAAGAGGGTAAAAAGCCTGAGGCAACTCTGTTGATTTGGAGCCTGTTGGAGGAGGCCCAAAATTATTCATAGACGGGACGCTGTCAGAGGAGTAGACAGGATGCTGCCAAGAGGAATCCTACATTGGACCCTGTGTGGTCATTGGAATTCTTGAGTTGGTTGGCCAGTGGAATTCCATACTTGACCTAGTATGGTCTCTGTCAAAGAACTGTCTGGATGTGAAAATGACTCGATTTGGTTGTGGAAACCAGTTCCCATGAGTTGGGAGGAGAATTATTTTGCCATTATGGTTATCGTAGGAGAACAAATTAATTAATTAGTTATGTGCTGTGTTAAAAATGAATTTTATATATAATTGTGTAAAAGATGTTATGCACATCTTAACACAAAAGGAGCTTAGTGCTCAATAAGGAGTTATTGGAATTTTAGTTCCTTTATTGTATGATCAGAGAGCTAGGTGTTCTTTGGGTACTTTTAGAAGTACTTGTGTATATGTCTTTAGTAGGAGCTAAGACAGTGTGCATGTGGTGTAGTGATTTATCATTTTTATGATTAGAGTGTTAGTGCTCTCTAAGTACTTGTAAAAGTATTGTGATTTAAATATCACCTGACATTGCATAATTGATTGATAGTTAAAAGTATTTCGTTTGATTAAAAATGTTGTGACTAATGTGATTGAATTTGTTAGTCATACATTATAGGTTGCTTACCATGGAGTGTTGATGGGAATCACTATTGAAGTGTTTTCGTAAAAGTGACCATGACCTGTAAGAGTAATTGGTAAGTAACAATAAGTTGGTATAGAGATTTTGTTTTGTGTTATGGAAAGTAGAAATTTCTTAGTTTTGCAGTTATAAATGCTTATGACTATAGATAAGAATTATTTCTTTTTTTTATTGGTATTCCTTAGAAATGGAATTCTTCATTTTGAAGGGAAATGATCTTGTTTTCAGTTGTTTGGATTTTTATACTGAGTAGCAATTACATCCCAGTGATAGATGAACATCGGGGATGGTGTTCTCTTTAAGGTGGGGAGTATGTAATATCCCTATTCGTATATTTTACATAGAATATTAATTAAAATTTAGTTATCCTTTATTACATGACAGTTGGATTAGAATTTAGTTAGGGTTCGGTTCTTGATAACTGTCATTTCCTTTCATTGTCCTTTCCTTTTACTTACTGGTTGTGCGTTGTGTTCTGAATGGGATGGCGAGGCAAAGGACATATGCTAGAGCTTCTTTAAAATTTGGGTTCTACCACTATGTCTTCTTTCCATAACTAGTTTATTCTTTGGCTCATGGCCGATGGAGCCGCCATTTAAGAGCAAAGCAAAAGTAATTGGTGGAGCCACCATTTAAGAGCATAATAAAAGTAATTGTCGAGTGAAGGAATAAGTAAATGCTCTGAAAGAGGCATATGTGGATTGGAAGACATAGTGAATGTACTAGTCTGCAAAACGTCGAAGCATCCAAATGCCCTTCGTTGAGACCAAACCATTTTCCAGTTGATGGGTATTGCGGTTAAGATAAGTATATCCATTTTCCATTTCATGGATATTGTGGTTAAGATAAGTATATATTTTATTTACATTTCGTTTCTTGAAAAGAAAAGATACAATATGAATATTCTTGCACATATTTTATTCCACATATTATATGTGAATTTTGTGTGTTAAAAACTAAGTAGATTTGTGTTTACATTTCGTTTCTTGAAAAGAAAAGATACAATATGAATACTCTTGCACATATTTTATTTTACATATTATATGTGAATTTTGTGTGTTAAAAACTAAGTAGATTTGTGTTTACATTTCGTTTCTTGAAAATAAGAGATACAATATGAATATTCTTGCACATATTTTATTCCAGATATTATATGTGAATTTTGTGTGTTAAAAACTAAGTAGATTTGTGATTTCATGAAATGGAAGATAACTGAAAATGATCTAGATTTTGTGGTTACACAAAACTCACGTTAGTTTTCTTAGTAAAGAAAATATATTACTCCATGTAGATAAAGATTGATTTTATATATTTTTCTTAGTAAAGAGAATATATTACTGGATGTAGATAAAGATTGTTATTACTATATAAAGAAAAAGATTGTGATTATATATATTTGCAGCGTTAAAAGATAAGTAATCTTTCTTTTCTTTATATAACATTGCATGTGCCTTTTATGTAAGAAAAGATATAAAAGATAGGGTGCATGTTATTTTCTTAAAAAGAAATTTCGTAGTCATTTTCCTTTTCCTAGAAGTGAATATAGATTAAAGAGGGTAATTTATGAAATATTCTCATGGGTAAGAGAGTTCTTTTGAAAAAGACTACTTAGTATGAGAAAATAGAATAACCTATGCATAGATGAAATGCACAGAGATAATATAAGTCATAGGAATCTTCTTTGGAAAGAATATGTTTTTTTCCTATGTGTGAAAGATAAGTTAATTGTGTTAATTCCTTTGCAAGAGTTTGAAAAAGTTACATGTATGAAGATATAACTATTGTGTTAGGTATTTTAAAGAGAAACATGGATTTGTAGAACTATTGTGTTAGATTCTTTAAAGAGAAATATGGAATGCATAAAAGGTTACCATTATTATTATCTTAGTTCTTATGCCCAAAAGAAAGGTTGATTATGATACTTTCTTGAAAACAAATGCATGAGAACTTTGTTATTATAATTTATTGGGAATAGTGTATAATAACTTTGTACATAAATGATAGAGAAACTATGTTGGATTCTTGAAAATAACTATGTGAAAAGAACACATATGCAGAAGCATAGAAACAATAGTTGATTACATGTATGAAGATATAACTATTGTGTTAGATATTTTAAAGAGAAACATGGATTTGTAGAACTATTGTGTTAGATCTTTTAGAGAGAAATATGGATTTTTTAGCAAAAAAGAGTAAGTATTATGGAAAGTAAAACAAGTAGTTACTTGGAATAAATTTACTAGCTTTCCTTTGTAAAATATATATATCCGCATGCAAGAAATAATGACTAACACATTAGTTCTCGTTTAGAGCAATGCATATCTTTGTGCATACAATAGATTTTGTAAATAACTCTATCTTGGGAAAGTTTTTTTTCAAAAAGGGACTTGTATTTGCTTGCACGATAATAGTTTCTATCATTTTAGTCTTTCCTTATAAGAGGCATGTATTTTTATGGATTATAATAATATCTATTGTATTGGAAAGATTACTTAGTTACATGCACAAAAAATAAGCTAAGGGGTTATCTCTCTTCGAATAAGTTTTTATCTAATTACATGCATGAAAAACAAAGATAAGTTTCTAGTATTTTTTAAATGAAATGGATGGTTACAATGGTTTCCTTTGGATATAAATGTGTGTTGGTGCGAGAATCATCATAGTAATGGGATAATTATTTTGATATGCTTGATAATTATTTGTTTATACATGCATAATGTTGTAAGAATAAGCATGTTGTAATATTATATTTACATCTCATGTATGCACATGAATTGGATGTTAAAAGATCGCTTTCAAAGAATGATTATTGATTGATTAATATTTTATCTAATCATGTTACCAAAGATTGTTGATGACATCAATGACAGGAAATGATGGTGATTTGTGCAAAAGACAAGTTATGTTCAACATTGTGACAGATAAGAACTAATGGTCTATGCTAATGAGTACGAGCTGTAGGATGGTCCATTGATGGGACAATCATGCCAAAAGCATATAAAGAGTGGTCATTTGTGGGTAAATGGTTTTCATGATCACTGTAATAGCTTTTAGCTGGGTATGTTGTATTTTAAATGATATTCCATTGTAATATTTTGTGACAATGGTTAAGGGATGGACTCCCTTATAAGCCATTGAGTGAGGAATGAACACCCTCACGAGTGTTTAATAATTAAATTAAATGTTCGCTGATTTTCACCCTATAGGGTTTCCAGGGTATATCGGTGTTCAATGATGTGATTTCCTATTATGTCAGTTTGGTGATGTTGATTCCTTGCATAATGTGATGTTGATAATGTCAAGTATGTGATTAATTAATGTGGTTAAAGGAATCATGAAATGGGTGCAATGTTACATCATACAGTTGTTAATTTACTACAACAGTGGTTGTTAATGGTTATGCAACTTATTATTCCTCTACTGAAAGTTATTTTATGTAATGATCAAGATTTTATCATATGGTTAATGAAGAATCTGGATTAGTAATTTGGATAGTTACCAATGGGTAATTTATGTAAAAAATTTCTAACTCCCTTCGTTTTCATGTGAGGCTATCGTGGTATGTTACAGTATCCAAATGTTTAAATAACATGAATTTATTTATTTATTAATTGCCTTTATTTAGTAAGATGCCTTTAATTGCGGATGAGATGCACCACTAAGAAAGAGTGCGCCTTCAGGGATGTACCCTCCTCATAGTACTTGTGGAGGCCTACATTCCTCAAGAGCGCTTGGGACGCTGGACTAATAGGGCAAGGGTATAATTACCTCTCCCTTTGTCTCGCATGGTCACTGGGTCCACCTGTTGCTTCTGCAACTGCTACTGTTCCCTCTTCTGACATATCTGCTACATGATTGACATATAAAATACATCAACCTAATACATAAAATACATTTTTTTTTACTAAGTGAAACAAGTATTTATAACTATGGAAACATAACTTTCAATTAAAATAAAAATAAAAATTACTGGTGCGCTCAAAACACAGTCATGCACTAGCGCTGATGCGCTTTATACTATAACCACATGAGTGACGGTGCACACATACATATGACGCACCATGGGTGTTTCAGAAATTTAACATTTCATAGCGGTACGACATACTTGTGCACTGGTGCACACATATAACTTGTTGGTACCGATACGATACGTTCAGGTTATCGAACACATCGAACTAAAGGAATATTTTTAAATATTAATTTGTGACATGTTTGGTAAATATAAAAGGATTACGAGTGATGCACCAACACAAAATCTTTCACATCTTTCCCGATGCGTTTATATCTACAAAATGCACTGCCACAATGGTGGTGCATTAGTTCACACACTCAATTGCGACACTGCTCCAAGTGCGAGGCGAACATATCGAACAAACCACGCATCATTTTTTTTTTACAAAACAACCTAATTTACAATTATAATCCACTAAAAACTTAAATTAGAAAGAAACATAAAGATCACCTGGACATTTAGTCATTAGGGAGGCATTGTGGACATACAATGGAGAAAAACAAAATTTCACACCGTTTGAAAAAATTGGAAACTCAAACAATGAGCACGGTATTGAAAGGTGGTGAACAAGAGAAGCACTAACGTCAGGGCACTTTCACGTGGCAAGAATGGCACCGATACTTCATAGATCTCCCGCACTATATATGGTAAAAATGAAAATTATGTCTAGGAGAGTTTTTTTTATTTAAACCTCCTCTGGTATGTTTCACGGAGCACATTGGGATGGGCTATATCCAAAAGCACCATGTTTTTTTTAAATTTAAAATTATCACGGTGCTTTATCAAGATGCCCTGGGGCTTTACATTACTGGTAACGCATTGATGTTGTGGTTTTACAATAACACTAGTGTTTTCTAGAAATTACAAATCGTCTATCGATATGCTTTATAAGATTCCCCAAGGTGTTGTTATATCTTTTCTACACCGGGACATCGTTGTCGAATGACACTGGTACTTTTTACTATATGAAGGAGTTTGATGCTAGTGAATATTCAAGCATCGATGCGTTTGGGTATTTAGTGCACCGCGCTTTTTAATTTTTCAAAAAAAAAAAAAATCTATGGTGCACCATGGTACTCCTGTGCTTGTATGCATAATAAACCACTAGCGCACTTGAATAATTTAGACGCATCGTCAAAGAAACATCTTCTAAAACATATGTCCTCACCTCCACTACAAACGAATTTTTGGGCTATTTTTATAGGGCCTCTGCAAAAACCTCCACTTGAAGGTATTTTCCTTGTAGTGAAGTGATTCAAAGGGCATAGTAAAGCATATATATATATATATAATTGATTCCAAAATGCCTCCCAAACAACAAAATTCTACACCCATTAAGCCCTCATAAAGCTCTACTATGATGCATGAAGAAAAAGAAATGCAACATGGTATGTCAAAGTTATGGGACCATGTACAACAACTTTCGCTCTTACAAAGAGCAACCAAAATGAATTGGAAGCAATGATGAATGTTAAGATGGATAGTTAAAAAGTAGAAATAGAAGGCTTGAAGGAAGTTTTGACAAAGTTGCTAGAAGAAATATTACCTAATGGTGATAAGGTATTCCATGAAATTCATGATGAGAACAAAAGGAATGTGAATCATGATTTTAGAGACTCTAAGTTTAGGAAGTTTTATGGAAAGGATCTGGTAACATGGATACTACAAATATAACAATTCTTTGACATACACGATGTACAACACACACAAAATGTATACATTGCATCTTCATATTTAGAACCCAATTAGTTTGTGTGGTATCGATGGATTTGTTCTCATAAATCACTTATCACTTACAATTTTTACAAAGGAATTGATAACACATGATGAAGATACAAAGAGAATACCTTCTTTAGCCAATTGATAAATCCCAAACAGAAGAGTTTACTTGGGGAGCACATTGAGGACTTCCAAAGAATGAATATCAAGGTAACTAATATTCGAGAGGATAATTTTACTATTGTTTTCATATATATATATATATATATATATATATATATATATATATATATATATATATATATATATATATATATATATATATATATATATATATATATATATATATATATATATATATATATATATATATCTATATATATATATATATATATATATATATATATATATATATATATATATATATATATATATATATATATATATATATATATATATATATATATATATATGAAAACAATAGTAAAATGATCGAATATTAGTTAGATATTCGAGAGAGAGAGAGAGAGAGAGAGAGAGAGAGAGAGAGGTGCAAACATTTTCTCAAGTTTTGCACTAAAAAATAAGTTTTCATTTTAAAGAGATTTGATTCCTCTCGATAATGGGTAGATCCGAACTTAAGGTAACTATATGATGTTATAATATAAATTTTAGGACAATATTATATTTGATATATTATAATATATATTAAGATATTAAGATATATATTAATATCATAAAATTATTATTCATATATATTACATATTAATATATGAAGCTAAACATAAGTTTAATATAATTGTTTCAATCACGTATGGTAGAGAGATGTTGTAAAGTAATCAATGTCATGTAAACATTTTCACTTGGTAAAAATAAAATAAAAATAAAAATAACCCTATGTTAAGATGAAAATAACTTTAAAGTAAAACATGTGGAATATATTCTATTTAACTCTGGATCTAGCAAATGCAAACTTCTTTTAGAGTGAAAAGAGATTTGATCCCTCTAGGAATGATAGAGCTAGATCTCTTGAGATGTAAACCTCGAAATTTGATCTCTCTAGACTTGATAGAGCCGAAATTTGATCTTTTCCTCCGAGTTTTCTGATATTGTGTTTGTCTTTTGAATAGGTTTGGGGTTACACCAACGCTGGTAAACTGTATTTGTATTTGTGTCACTAAATTGTTCAAACGGGTAGCTAGGATTCCAAGGGTTAAAATTATGGATTCTATAAATGTACCTTGATTCCACCAACATTTCCTGAAAAAGAAAAAGCCTAACCTGTCTAATGAACTTTATGGTTGCAAGGAAGCTATGGATGAATACAGCACAGAGTTGTTCAAGTTATTTGAATATTTGATGAAGGTATTGTCTCATGATCTAGGCTTAGAAAAACTCTCTGAACGAGAGCGTGGGAGGGGAGAGGAAGGAACTACAAATAAGGATAAATTACTATCCATTGTGTCCTCAACCAGATCTGGTGGTGGGAGTGGCACCCCATTCTAATCCTGTCGCTATCACAATTCTCCTTCACGACAAAATCCCAGGGTTGCAGATTCACAAAGATAGAGCCTGGATTGATATGCAATTCCTTCCCGGTGCTCTGGTTGTCAATATCGGCGATCAACTCGAGGTACCTCAATATTCATAACAATTCGTCATAAAACTTGTAAGATGTTAATTGTTGGATGTAATTACTCTGAGTCGTTGGCATGTAGTTTCGGTTTCTTTACACATAATCTAAATTTAGGAAGTGTTTAGTTATCCTAGAGTTTTATTTAGAAATTTGGCTAAGATTAATATATTTATTCCTATTTAATTATGTAGTTTTAAGAAATTAAATCAATTTAATTTAGTAATTAACACTCGATTATGTTCCTCAATTTTGATTAATGTCTTTTGAACCTTTGTAATGTACATTGTTGGAGAAAGGCTATGAGTGACCTGAACTAGGGTTCCGATCGGCATACAGTCTACTATCACAAACTCTGGCGGAGGGCAATGCCCTCTTCGCAGAGTTGCAGAGGCACGGGCTGGCCCTGGCCCAACAGATGAGGCGAGCGGGGTCTAATGGGGCCCTTTCATACAAACAAGAAATGATGGATAAAGGGAAGGCCCCATTGGAAGGGGTGCAAATCTCTAGCTCTCCAAATGCAAGAAAGGATGAGCTAAGCAAGAAGAAAAAGGTGGGTGGGCAAACCAAGGAAACCCAAAGTCAAAAAAGAACCAATGAAATCAATACTCTAGATGGAAAAGACAAAGGTAACCCCATTCCCGAGCGGGCCCCACAAGAAGTAGAAGGAAGAAACAAAATAACTGTGGAAACTAAGGCCCTACCCCAATACGACACAAATCTAGAGGGATCTGCCACAGTGACCAGAAAATAGAATGACCTGGGGTGCTGCAAGCCCAAAACGACAGAAAGTCTGCAGGTTGTTATCACCGACCCTAAAATGCAAGCTTACAGAGACCATATGTCAATACATGTGGTGATCTGTAGTTCATGGGCTTCTAGCCTATGGAAAAAGCCCTCTGCTTTTGGATCAAACAACAATGGAAGCCTAAGGGGGATATCAAGCTACACCTCGGAGCCAAAAGATTCTTTATTGTAGTCTTTCCGAACCTGGAGGATAGGGATCGCATTTTTTATGGAAGACCGTATTTTTATGCCTTGGCAGGACTCTATATGAGACCCTGGAAACCCAACTTTGCACCAGAATAGGAAACTTTCACGCATGTACCTGTTTGGATTCGCTTATTCTCTCTCCCCATTGACTACTGGAGACCTGCAGCGCTGGAACAAATAGGCAACAAACTGGGAACCTTCATCCAAGCCTCAGAGGCTACCATGCAAAAAAGGAACACATCTTGTGCAAGAATATGTGTTGAAATGGATGTTTCAAGTGCATTACATGAAGGTCTATGGCTAGAATTTAGAGATGAAGTCTTCTTCCAGGCCATAAATTATGAAAAAATCCACTTTCGGTGTCGGAAGTGCCACGAACCTGGACACTTTTTTAGGGAATGCCCAATGAATAAGCCAATCGAGAAAGCCAAAGAAAACTCAGGCAAGGATCAGGAACATTTCACCCGTCGAATTGGGAGACAACGAGCTAATCGGAAACACCAACCCAAAACAAGCACCTCCATCAAGAGCACAGTCAATGCCTTTGAAGTTCTTGGGTCCAGAACAGTGGTAGCTGAAGCCCCACAAGCACCAAACCTAACGCAGGAAATCCAGGATGCTCCCACACAGGAAGCCCAAGATCCCAATCCAAAACCGACAAACGAGGCCCTACAAGTTTATGAGTTGAAAAAAGACTTAGAAGAAGATGCGGAAATGATAGCCAGTGAAATAGGAACAAAGGATATGGAACTCAGTGACATACTAGAGAGGGAGGGCATGGATCTCAATACCATGATAGAGCAATGGAAGCAAAGAGGAATGGAACATATCCCAGAGGAGGAAGTAGCCAAAGTAAATTCTCTCTTCCTAGCAAGGCAAGATGCAAAACTAAAAGGGCAGAAAAGAGGCTTTGGTGCCACAAGGCGTTAAGGCCAAAGGATTATATCAAACAAATACCAATGCCAAACACAGGAAGAAGAGAGGCTGACGAACAAACAATGAAGCACTTCAATAGCTAGGTCAGATGCTCCTTAACTCAGGTAAGATGAAAGCCTTTGAGGCTTTCATGATATCCTCTTAAAAACCCTGTTAATTATGAAGATTCTTTGATGGAATGCTAGAGGGCTAAACAGTGAAAGGAAACAAAGACTTCTGAGAAAGAAAGTCAAAAATGAAAATCCTGACATGATTTTTTTACAAGAAACCAAGTGCTCCAGCCAGAAAATGAAAGGGATAAGTAGAAATTTAGGAAAAATAATGGAATACATGGAAGTGGAAGGGAATGGAATGGAGGGAGTATTGGGTTGTGTTATATTCTTTCCACGACTAGCCCACGTAGTTAACCGGGGGTTAGAGGGGGGGCGGAGCACCCCCTTCGTTGCGCCGATTGTGTAGCGAGGGGGGGTCACAGGGGGTTTGAGGTGTACCCATAACCCCACTTTATGGGGTCTGGGACCCTATGTTAGGTTGGGCAGACCCACCTATGGTTTTGTGCATGATTTTCGCACATGTTTTTTGGACACGATGATTTTCGGTCCATGGTATTGGACACGATGGTTTTCGGTCCATGGTATTGGATGCTTCGGCATGTATAAATATGTATTATAACATTGAAAGGAACATAATGAAAAATCAAGCTGGTAATCCGATTTTGGGATCCAGGGGAAAATCTCTGTGTATATGTGTTTTATGTGTTATGCTCTCGCATTGTTTATTTTTTGTGATTTAGAATTCGTATGCAAGTCATTTCTGTACAGGGTTAAAACCTACATTTGGTATCAGAGTAGATTTGGCTTCAAGGGGACGCCTTTGTTACTGAGGGGTTTCGCTCGGGCCTGTGGTAGACCCTGTTCAATGGGAGATCTGCGAGATCGATTTTGGTGGTGAAATAAGATGGCGAGCAATGGAAAGATAGAGATCGAGAAATTTAATGGTCAGAGTTTTGAGTTGTGGAAACTCAAGATGGAGGATCTGTTGGTGGATAAAGATCAGTGGATCACAGTAGATCCAGGTACTAAACCAACGGGAGTGTCCGATGAAGAATGGAAGAAGTTGGATCAGAAGGCAAAGAGCACAATACGATTGTGTGTCTCAGATTCAGTATTGCTGAATGTATCAGGGGAAGCTATGACGAAGGCTTTGTGGGACAAGTTAGGGACTTTGTACCAATTTAAGTCTTTGGTGAATAAACTATTCCTACAGAAAAAGCTGTATAACCTGAGGATGAAAGATGGAGACTCGGTGACAGAGCATCTAAATGCATTTAATATTGTGGTAAGTCAGTTAGCATCTGTTGATATTAAAATTTCAGATGAAGATAAGTGCATCAGTTTGTTGTGTTCTCTACTAGATTCGTGGGATAGTCTTGTCATTGCAATAGATAGCAATGCAACTGCCTTGCAGTTTGATGAAATAGTCTCAGCCTTGCTAATAGAGGAGATGAGACGGAAAAATATGGAGAGCCAGAATGGTGATGCCTTCTCTGTACGAGGATGGTCCTAGAACAGAAACAAAAATAAATCATCGAGTGGGAGATCTAAATCTAGAGGGAGATCTAAATCTCCAGGAAAACCTGTAAAGGTGATGTGCTGGAAATGCGGAAAGGAAGGCCACTTTAAAAGGGACTGTAAATCTAAAGCTCCTGACAAAGGAAAGGGATCTGATGAGGCTCCTTCTGTAGAGGCAAAAACCACCTCAGATGAAGGTGGGGATGTGTACTTGGCTTCTTCAAGTACACATGTAGATCATGAGGCATGGTTGATTGACTCAGGTGCAACCTTTCACTTCACTCCCCATAGAGAGTGGTTCTGCGAGTATGAGAAATATGATGGTGGTGATGTCTTCTTGGGGGATGATAGGAAGGCTAGAATCATTGGTCGCAGAAAAGTAAAGTTGAAGTTGCAAGGTGGAAGGGTTAGAACACTTCCAGGTGTTCTAAATATTCCTGCATTAGCCAGAAATCTGATTTCTATAAGCAAGCTGGATGATGCAAGTGTAAAAACAATGTTCGAGAAGGATACCTGCAAAATGGTTCGGAGAGCACTAGTATTGATGCGGGGAGTTCGGATTGGAACTCTGTACAAGTTGCAAGGTAGCACTATTCTTGATGGGTGCAATAGTTCTATGGTTCCTAAAAGTGGAGCAGAAAATCTAATGGTCTCTGGAGAGAAGACCATGCCATGGCATCAAAGGCTTGGACATATTAGAGAGAAGGGCCTTCGAATACTTCATGGTAAAGGTATGGTAGAAGGTATGAGTAATAGCTCTCTAGATTTTGATTTCTATGAAAATTGTGTATATGGGAAGCAGAATCGGGTGAGTTTCCCCTCTGGTGGTAAGAGGGCGAAACAGATATTAGAGCTTGTGCACAGTGATGTGTTTGGACCTGTGAAGGTTCCATCACTGGGTAAGTCTGTGTACTATGTATCATTTATCGATGACTTCTCAAGGAATACATGGATATATTTCCTTAAGAATAAATCTGAAGTCTTTGATAGGTTTAAAGAATTTAAGGCTCTGGTGGAAAACCAAACAGAGAAGAAGATAAAGGTGCTGAGGACAGATAATGGTGGAGAGTTTTGCAGCAAGGAATTTGAAGAATTCTGTAAGAAGTGTGGTATATCACGGTAGAAGACTACTCCATATACACCTCAACAAAATGGAGTTGCAAAAAGAATGAACAAGACGTTGATGTAAAGGGCAAGAAGCATGCTAAGTGGTGTTGGGTTAGGACAGGAATTCTGGGCAGAGGCGGTGGATACTGCATGTTACCTGGTCAACAGGTCACCTTCATCAGCGTTGGAGGATAAGACTCCACAAGAGGTATGGACTAGTAAGAAACCCTCTCTTTCACATCTAAGGGTATTTGGATGTGATGCATATGTACATGTTCCAAAGGAGAAACGAACCAAGTTGGATAGTAAATCTGAAAAGTGCATCTTTATTGGGTATAAGGATGGTTTAAAGGGTTATAAGCTTTGGAACCCAGTAACAAGGAAGGTTGTGTACAGCCGAGATGTGGTGTTCAGAGAGGTGAAATATGTTATTAAACAAGAAGTCCAACCAAAGGAACCTGAGAAGATAGAGTTTGAGCTAAAGGAGGAAGAATCAAACTCTACAGCAGAGGAGGAATCAAAAGATGAAGAGCCACAAACTCCGGCTGTGAGAAGATCAGTTCGAGAAAGAAGGTAGCCAAAAAGGTATAGTCCATCTACTTTCTGTTCAAATTTTGCTTTGTCTATTACAGATGATGATCCCAGAACTGTGAAGGAAGCAGTGGATTCAGAGGATGGAAAACTCTAGAAAGAGGCCATGGTTGATGAAATGGTATCTTTGCACAAAAATGAGGCTTGGGATCTGGTGGAGTTTCCGGCTGGAAGGAAACCCATTGGCAGCAAATGGGTGTTCAAAAAGAAGATAAATGTAGAAGGAAAAGTGGAGAAATACAAAGCTCGGTTGGTAGCAAAAGGTTATTCCCAGGTGCTCGGAATTGATTTTGGTGATATTTTTTCTCCTGTTGCCAAGGTAACTTCTATTAGATTACTTTTATTTGTTGTTGCTGCTTTTGATTTTGAGGTAGAACAAATGGATGTGAAGACAACATTTCTTCACGGGGATCTGGAAGAGGAGATCTACATGAAGCAACCTGAAGGCTTTGCGGTGAAGGGTAAGAAAGATCTGGTATGCAAGTTAAAGAAGTCTCTGTATGGGTTAAAACAGTCACCAAGGATGTGGTATCAGAAATTTGATACATTTATACGGGGACTTGGCTTCACCAGAAGCAAAGCAGATCACTGTGTATTTTAAATTAATTGTTGACCGTGTTATTTATCTGGTCTTGTATGTGGATGATATGTTGCTAGTTGGAAATGACAAAGAAATTATCCAGGATTTGAAGACCCAATTGTCCTCCAAATTTGACATGAAAAATCTTGATGCTGCAAACTATATTTTGGGCATGGAAATTAAAAGAGATCGGGCAAAGAGGAAGCTCTGGTTAAACCAGAGGAAGTATGTCGAGACAATACTGCAGAGGTTTAATATGCAGGATAGTAAACCGTGAAGGTTCCTATTCCTGTAGGTGTGAGGTTATCTGCTGAACAGTGTCCCAAGACACAAGAAGAGGAAGAGGACATGTCCCGTGTTCCATATGCAAGTGCAGTCGTAGCCTGATGTATGCAATGGTCTGTACTAGACCAGACATTGCACATGCAGTGGGAGTATTGAGCAGGTTTATGTCAAAACCAGGGAAGGAGCACTGGAACAACAGTGAAGCGGGTTTTTAGGTATTTGCGTGGCACTAGTGATTATGGTTTGTGCTACCAAGGAAGACCAGGATTGGACAGAGTGTTGGATATTCGTGGCTTTGTTGATGCAGACTGGGCTGGAGATCTGGATCAGAGAAGATCTACAAGTGGGTATGTGTTTAACCTATTTGGAGGTGCAGTCAGTTGGATGAGTAAGAAAACAATCTGTAGTGGCACTATCAACTACAGAGGCAGAATACATGGCAGCCACTCATGCAAGCAAGGAAGCAGGCGTTTTAGGGCTGGAAAAAATGAACTAAGATCTCTTGTGGCCCCCCTGTGGAAAGAAAACAACAAGG